>OVBE01000838.1:6164-42547 GCA_900406425.1 Iberis pinnata
ACTCATTTCTTTTAATGCTGAAAACTTCAAGTTACCAAACCCAGCCATTCCGGACGATCTTTGTGTATAGGTGGTGCTAGCTTCCCATTGGTCCATTTTTCTTCTAATTATTTTTCAAATCCTAGTATAGAAAATACTTATAAATTTATCCTCTCACTTAATCAATCTACTAGACCTTGTTCAATAAATGGCCTAAATCCGTTATTTTACCGAAAATGTAGTTTTCGACCATTTTATCTTTCTCGGCCAAACTTTCTTTTGGTTTGGCCAATCTCTTTTATCCTTTTGATAATAAGATTTTTAAATAAGGAATTACTCAAAGAATCCTTCTTTTGGTCATTTTAATCTATCTTGGGTCATCTTGACTTATTTACGGCCTTATACATCCTTCTCGGCCATGGTTCCTTCCATTAAGCCTTGGCCAACTTCTCTAATTTTTCTTGCCTAGTTCTAGGGCTAGTTGAAGGGTATTACACTCACCTTCTCCTCATCCACTTGAATTCATTGGCTGTTACAACAAGTCTGAAAACACAAGGTGATCCGTTCCAAAAGTACACTTTTAAAAGTTACCAAACAATCCTTCCTTTCTAACTACATCTATAACCGATTTCAAGTGTTTGACGTGTTCATGCATGCTTTTGCTATATATCAAGATGTCATCAAAGTATACAACTACAAAATGTCTTATTAAAGCTCTCAAAACATGATTCATTAGCCGCATAAATGTATTAGGTGCATTTGTTAGTCTGAGAGGCATAACAAGCCATTCATACAAGCCATGTTTAGTTTTAAAATCCTCTTTCCACTCATCTCCCTCTTTCATTCTTGTTTGGTGGTAACCACTTTTAAATCAAATCTTGAAAACAAACATGAGCCATGCAATTCATCTAGCATATCATCAAGCCTAGGGATTGAATGCCTATACTTTACCGTAATTTAGTTGATGGCTCGACAATCAACACATATGCACCAACTTCCATATTTCTGTGGCACAAGTAGGATATTGGGGTAAAAAATGGTATACTCGGAACCAGCGACCGAGAAATACATAAACGCCCGAGCGACCCCGATCAACCAAACATGTTTTGACCAAAGTTACTAAACTTCTGGGAATACATGTCAAAAGCACCCAACGATCATCGGATAATTAGGCAACAACCACTGCAGTCTTTTTTCCTTAGTCGAGAATGTTTTTTCCCAGCGGGTTTCCTATCACTAAGGTTTTAACGAGGAAAGATGGTTCGCTTACGACCAACATTCGTGGAAAGCTAAACACCGCGACAGATTCAAAACAACGACAAGCAAATCAAGACTCTCCAAAAAACGGCTTGGGCTCTGAACGTGTTTACATACGAGAACATGTATGCCAAACACACAATCAACTTGCTTGCTAGTGAGCTAAATTCCATGAACTCAGCTCGCCAGTTGGCGAGCTGGATGTCTTGCATTCAACTCGCCAACTAGCAAGTTAAATCTAACAAAATATAGCTTCCCGGTAGAGAGTTGGTTTCGTTTGGGTCTCTTGTTTTGTATCATTCTGAGTTTCCGTTAGTATTCTGCGACTAAAATCGTAAATCTCATTCTCTCCGGAAAAATATCAGGGTTATCATGTAAACGGTAAACATCACGGTTATACGATTATTCTTTATGGTTCGTGGAAAGATCATGACATCCGTTCGTATAAGTATAAATCGTATAAACCAATTATGGCTAACTTGTCGCAAAGTCTGTATCGCAATGTCATACGAAAGATCAATTCTCTGATAGGAATCGTAAAAACACTTAAACTGCATAATGGCTCGACGAGGCCTAAAAGGCGATAAATAGGCCACTTGCGATTCTAGTTGAGAGTTCATCCCAGATAAAATGACAGTCGCAGCTTGTTCCGCAACCGTAAAGAAATGGAAGGAATACAGAAAAAGAATGTTTCCGGAGGAGAAACGGAAGATTTCCGCAGAAGAATTAGAGACCAAAAAGGAATGCGGACCGACCTTGGAGCCTACATAAGAGAGATGAAGAGGAAGAGATGGAGGATCCAACTTTCTGCACCAAAAATACTTAGGGCATTAGATTATTTTTATTTTATTGCTAATGAGCTACGACTCAGTTAGGTTTTACGGTCTCTGTTGCTAGATCTAGATAACTCACCAACGGTTCTTACGACCGTGGCTGTCATGCTTGTAAAACGTTCACGCATCGATTCAGAATAAGACTTCTATTGCTCTTTTTGTGTTCTTGAATTGATTTTTTGTATTCTTTATTTTCGTAGTCTGATCTTTCCGCATTTGACTAACGGAAATATGGGATCTATGGAAGTTAGAGTTCTCTCTGATTTTCCGTAACTAACGAAATTGGATGGTGCGAATTTCGATTCTCATAGTTTGGCGCTAGAAGGAGTGGAAAATAGATTTCTTTCACATCAAACCACATGTCGTTCATAAAAATATGTCTTATTCGGCCAACAATTCTATCATCTCATTTAAGGATAAAGCAACGAACGATCATGCCAATCCATGTAACGATCTCCTCATTATCGAGTTAACGATACATGATATCGACGTCGTAAGTGTTGATCGACATCGGATGCTCGACAAATGTCATCTTTAAAAATACCCTCGAAATGATGAAAATCAAACACTCTAACATATCGGAAAATCCCATCTCGCTGGTAGGATTCTCTGGAGATACCACAGTGACCCTCCACTCAATTAATCTCACGGTTAAAGCTAGGAGCATCACCAAAAACGTAGAGTTTTTGGTCGTCGACTGCCTCGCCTCCTATAACGTGATCATGGGTGTCCCATGGTTGAACTCCATGCAGGCTGTAGCATCCACATACCACTACTGTCTCTAATTCCCGACTCCTTTCGGAATTGAATAGATCCAAGGAAATCAAAGGATATCACATGTATGCCTTCCTATCGAAAAAAACGAAAAAGCGCAATGGCAAAAATCATCGCCAAGAATAAGAGGCGAAAAACCTCCGTCGAAAAAGCCATAGAACGAGATCGAGTGGAAACCTTCTGGAAATCGTGTGAGGCCAAAGCATAGGAAACAAAACGTGAACCAACCTGCAAACCCGTCATCTGAGTGTGCTTGGATGAGAAATTTCCCGAACGTTGCGTCAAAATTAGCGCCAACCTATAAGATCGACGCCAACCCAGGATTCGACATCAACGTAACCTGTCAAGAACTCAACATCGACCCAAAAACCAAAGATTAGGTCCGGAACGCGCCATTGTGGTTAACAACAAAGTCAAAAAACTCCTTAAATTCGGGTCAATTATGGAAGTAAGGTATCCCTAGTTGAAGGGTATTACACTCACCTTCTCCTCATCCACTTGAATTCATTGGTTGTTACAACAAGTCTGAAAACACAAGGTGATCCGTTCCAAAAGTACACTTTTTAAAGTTTTCAAACAATCCTTCCTTTCTAAGTACATCTATAACCGATTTCAAGTGTTTGACGTGTTCATGCATGCTTTTGCTATATATCAAGATGTCATCAAAGTATACAACTACAAAATGCCTTATTAAAGCTCTCAAAACATGATTCATTAGCCGCATAAATGTATTAGGTTCATTTGTTAGTCCGAGAGGCATAACAAGCAATTCATACAAGCCATGTTTAGTTTTAAAATCCTTTTTCCACTCATCTTCCTCTTTCATTCTAGTTTGGTGGTAACCACTTTTTAAATAAAATCTTGATAACAAACATGAGCCATGCAATTCATCTAGCATATCATCAAGCCTAGGGATTGAATTCCTATACTTTACCGTAATTTGGTTGATGGCTCGACAATCAATACACATGCACCAACTTCCATATTTATGTAGCACAAGTAGGATGTTGAGGTAAAAATGGTATACTCAGAACTAGCGACCAAGAAATACGTAAACGCCCGAGCGACCCCGATCAACCAAACATGTTTTAACCAAAGTTACTAAACTTCTGGGAATACGTTTTAAAAGCACCAAATGGTCATCGGATAATTAGGCAACAACCATTGCACTCTTTTTTCCTTAGTCGAGAAGGTTTTATCCCACCGAGTTTACTATCACTAAGGTTTTAACGAGGAAAGATGGTTCGCTTACGACCAACATTCGCGGAAAGCTAAAAACCACGATATATTCAAAACAATGACAAACAAATCAAGACTCTCCAAAAAACGGCTTGGGCTCCGAACGTTGTTTACATACGAGGACATGTATGCCAAACACGCAATCAACTTGCTTGCTAGTGAGCTAAATTCCATGAATTCAGCTCGCTGGTTAGCAAGCTGAATCACACGAATTCAGCTTGCCAGTTGGCGAGCTGGATGTCTTGCATTCAACTCGCCAACTAGCAAGTTAAATCTCACAAAATTTAGCTTGCTGGTAGCGAGTTGATTTCGTCTGGGTCTCTTGTCTCTTGTTTTGTATCATTCTGAGTGTCCGTTAGAATTATGTGACTAAAACCGTAAATCTCATTCTCTCTGGAAAAATATCGGGGTTATCGTGTAAACGATAAACATCACGGTTATATGATTATTCTTTATGGTTCGTGAAAAGATCATGACATTCGTTCGTATAATTATCAATCGTATAAATCGATGATGGCTAACTTGTCACAAAGTTTGTATCGCACCATCATACGAAAGATCGATTCTCTGATAGGAATCGTAAAAATTCATAAACTGAATAACGGCTCGACGAGGCCTAAAACATGATAGATGGGCCACTTGCAATTCTAGGTGAGAGTTCGGCCCAGATAAAATGATGGTCGCAACTTGTTCCGCAATCCGTAAAGAAATGGAAGGAATGCAGGAAAAAGAATGTTTTCGGAGGAGAAAAAGAAGATTTCCGCAGAAGAATCAGAGACCAAAAAGGAATGCGGACCGACCTTGGAGCTATATATAAGAGAGATGAAGAGGAAGAGATGGAGGATCCAACTTTCTGCACCAAAAATACTTAGGGCATTAGATTATTTTTCCTTTATTGCTAGTGAGATGCGACTCAGTGAGGTTTTACGGTCTCTGTTGCTAGATCTAGGATAACTTACAAACGGTTCTTACGACCGTGGCTGTCACGTGTTGTAAAACGTTCACGCATCGATTTAGAATAAGACTTCTATTTCTCTCTTTTGTGTTCTTGAATTGATTTTCGTATTCTTTATTTTTGTTGTCTGATCTTTCCGCATTTGACTCACATAAATCTAGGATCTCTGGAAGTTAGAGTTCTCTCTGATTTTTCATAACTAACAAAATTGGACGGTGCGAATTTCGATTCCCACAGTTTGGCGCTAGAAGGAGTGGAAAAGAGATTTCTTTCACATCAAACCACATGTCGTTCATAAAAATATGTCTTATTCAGCCAACAATTCTATCATCTCTTTTAAGGATAAAGCAACGAGCGCTCAGGCCAATCCATGTAACGATCTCCTCATTATCGAGTTAACGATACATGATATTGATGTCGCAAGTGTTGATCGACATCAAATGCTCGACAAATGTCATCTTTAAAAATACCCTCGAAATGATGAAATCAAACTCTCTAACATATCGGAAAATCCCATCTCGCTGGTAGGATTCTCTGGAGATACCACAGTGACCTTTGACTCAATTAATCTCACGGTTAAAGCTAGGAGCATCACGAAAATGTAGAGTTTTTGGTCGTGGATTGCCTCGCCTCCTATAATGCGATCATGGGTGTCCCATGGTTGAACTCCATGCAGGCAGTAGCATCCACATACCACTACTGTCTCTAATTCTCGACTCCTTTCGGAATCAAATAGATCCGAGGAAATCAAAGGATATCACATGTATGCCTTGCTACCGAACAAAACGAAAAAGCGCAATGGCGAAAATCATCGCCAAGAATAAGAGGCGAAAAAGCTCCGTCGAAAAAGCCACAGAACAAGATCGGGTGGAAACCTTCTGGCAATCGTGTGAGGCCGAAGCATAGGAAATGAAGCGTGAACCAACCTGCAAACCCGTCATCTCAGTGTGCTTGGATGAGAAATTTCCCGAACGTTGTGTCGAAATAAGCGCCAACCTATATGATCAAAGCCAACCCAGGATTCGACATCAACATAACCTGTCAAGAACTCAACATCAACCCAAAAACCAAAGATTAGGTTCGGAACGCGCCATTGTGGTTAACGACAAAGTCAAAAAACTCCTTAAAGTCGGGTCAATTACGGAAGTAAGGTATCCCTAGTTGAAGGGTATTACACTCACCTTCTCCTCATCCACTTGAATTCATTGGTTGTTACAACAAGTCTGAAAACACAAGGTGATCCGTTCCAAAAGTACACTTTTTAAAGTTTTCAAACAATCCTTCCTTTCTAAGTACATCTATAACCGATTTCAAGTGTTTGACGTGTTCATGCATGCTTTTGCTATATATCAAGATGTCATCAAAGTACACAACTACAAAATTCCTTATTAAAGCTCTCAAAACATGATTCATTAGCCACATAAATCTTTTAGGTGCATTTGTTAGTCCGAGAGGCATAACAATCCATTCATACAAGCCATGTTTAGTTTTAAAAGCCTTTTTCCACTCATCTTCCTCTTTCATTCTAGTTTGGTGGTAACCACTTTTTAAATAAAATCTTGAAAACAAACATGAGCCATGCAATTCATCTAGCATATCATCAAGCCTAGGGATTGAATTCCTATACTTTACCGTAATTTGGTTGATGGCTCAACAATCAACACACATGCACCAACTTCCATATTTATGTGGCACAAGTAGGATGTTGGGGTCAAAAATGGTATACTCAGAACCATCATCCAAGAAATACGTAAACGCTCGAGCGACCCCGATCAACCAAACATGTTTTAACCAAAGTTACTAAACTTCTGGGAATACGTTTTAAAAGCATCAAACAGTCATCGGATAATTAGGCAACAACCATTGCACTCTTTTTTCCTTAGTCGAGAAGGTTTTGTCCCACCGAGTTTCCTATCACTAAGGTTTTAACGAGGAAATATGGTTCGCTTACGACCAACATTCGTGGAAAGCTAAAAATCGCGACAGATTTAAAACAACGACAAGCAAATCAAGATTCTCCAAAAAACTGCTTGGGCTCCGAACGTTGTTTACATACAAGGACATGTATGCCAAACACGCAATCAACTTGCTTGCTAGAGAGCTAAATTACATGAATTCAGCTCGCTGGTTAGCGTGCTAAATCACACGAATTCAGCTCGCCAGTTGACGAGCTGGATGTCTTGCATTAACCTCGCCAACTAGCAAGTTAAATATCACAAAATTTAGCTTGCTGGTAGTGAGCTGATTTCATCTGGGTCTCTTGTCCCTTGTTTTGTATCATTCTGAGTTTCTGTTAGAATTCTGTGACTAAAACCGTAAATCTCATTCTCTCCGGAAAAATATCGGGGTTATCGTGTAAACGGTAAACATCACGGTTATACGATTATTCTTTATGGTTCTTGTAAAGATCATGAGATTCGTTCGTATAAGTATCAATCGTATAAACCAATGATGGCTAACTTGTCACAAATTTTGTATCGCACCATCATACAAAAGATCGATTCTCTGATAGGAATCGTAAAAAATTCATAAACTGAATAACGGCTCGACGAGGCCTAAAACACGATAGATGGGCCACTTGCAATTCTAGTTGAGAGTTCATCCCAGATAAAATGACGATCGCAGCTTTTTCTGCAACCGTAAAGAAATGGAAGGAATACAGAAAAAGAATGTTTCCAGAGGAGAAAAGGAAGATTTTCGCAGAAGAATTAGAGACCAAAAAGGAATGCGGACCGACCTTGGAGCCTACATAAGAGAGATGGAGGATCCAACTTTCTACACCAAAAATACTTAGGGCATTAGATTATTTTTATTTTATTGCTAGTGAGCTGTGACTCAGTTAGGTTTTACGGTCTCTGTTTCTAGATCTAGGATTACTCACCAACGGTTCTTACGACTGTGGCTGTCATGTGTTGTAAAACGTTCACGCATCGATTCAGAATAAGACTTCTATTGCTCTCTTTTGTGTTCTTGAATTGATTTTTCATATTCTTTATTTTTGTAGTCTAAACTTTCCGCATTTGACTCACAGAAATCTGGGATCTCTGGAAGTTAGAGTTCTCTCTGATTTTCCGTAACTAACGAAATTGGACGGTGCGAATTTCGATTCCCACAGTTTGGCGCTAGAAGGAGTGGAAAAGAGATTTCTTTCACATCAAACCACATGTCGTTCATAAAAATATGTCTTATTCGGCCAACAATTCTATCATCTCTTTTAAGGATAAAGCAACGACCGCTCAGGCCAATCCATGTAACGATCTCCTCATTATCGAGTTAACGATACATGATATCGACGTCACAAGATTGTTGTTCAACATCGGATGCTCGACAACTGTCATCTTTACAAATACCCTCAAAAGGATGAAAATCAAACTCTCTAACATATCGGAAAATCCCATCTCGCTGGTAGGATTCTCTGGAGATACCACAGTGACCCTCGCCTCAATTAATCTCATGGTTAAAGCTAGAGCATCACAAAAAACGTAGAGTTTTTGGTCATGGGTTGCCTCGCCTCCTATAAAGCGATCATGGGTGTCCCATGGTTGAACTCCATGCAGGCAGTAGCATCCACATACCACTACTGTCTCTAATTCCCGACTCCTTTCGGAATCGAATAGATCCAAGGAAATCAAAGGATATCACATGTATGCCTTGCTACCGAACAAAACTAAAAAGCGCAATGGCGAAAATCATCGCCAAGAATAAGAGGCGAAAAAGCTCCGTCGAAAAAGCCACAGAACAAGATCGAGCGGAAACCTTCTGGCAATCGTGTGAGGCCAAAGCATAGGAAACGAAGCATGAACCAACTTGCAAACCCGTCATCTCAGTGTGCTTGGATGAGAAATTTCCCGAACGTTGTGTTGAGATTAGCGCCAACCTATAAGATCAATGCCAACCCAGGACTCGACATCAACGTAACCTGTCAAGAACTCAACATCGACCCAAAAACCGAAGATTTATCCGGAACGCACCATTGTGGTTAACGACAAAGTCAAAAAACTCCTCAAAGTCGGGTCAATTACGGAAGTAAGGTATCCCGATTGGCTCGCTAACCCAATGGTGGTTAAGAAGAAAAATGGAAAGTGGCAGGTCTGCATTGACTTTACCGATCTCAATAAAGAATGTCCAAAAGATAGTTTCCCGCTACCGCATATCGACTATTTGGTAGAAGGCACGGCATGAAAAAATTATCATTCATGGACGCCTTCTCGAGCTACAATCAAATCATGATGAATCCTGACGACCGCAAGAAAAGCACTTTTATCATTGACTGTGGTACTAACTGCTACAAAGTGATGCCCTGCAGTCTAAAAAACCCTGGCGCAACCTATCAGTGACTTGTCAATCGAATGTTCTCCAAAGAGCTTGAAAAGACTGTAGAGGTATACATCGACGACATGCTCGTGAAATCCCTTGAAGAATGAGACCACGTCGCTGATCTACAGAGGTGCTTTGAAAAATTAAACCAACATAACATGAAACTCAAGTCAGCAAAATGTTTGCCGTGGTATCAGGGGAATTCTTGGATATCTCGTCACATGCCGAGGAATCAAAGTAAATACAAACAAATCACTGTGCTAATTAAAATGGCTTCCCGGAGAAACAAGAGAGAATTGCAAAGGTTAACAGGGAGGATCGCTGAGCTTAATCTTTTTATCTCACAGTCAACCGATAAAAGCCTCCCCTTCTACGAGTTAAAGAAACGCCTGGATGCAGAGAAAGGCTGATGGGCTAAAGAGCTCGAAGGAGTCCTCTGGCCGAACAGAAAAATGCCAAGAAGAGAGACAGGCGAAACCCCCTTTGCTCCATATACGTATCAGAATGTATAATCCCTGCATAAATAGAATTTTCTGGAATACGCAAGAA
Source organism: Iberis pinnata (assembly GCA_900406425.1). NCBI lineage: Eukaryota > Viridiplantae > Streptophyta > Magnoliopsida > Brassicales > Brassicaceae > Iberis > Iberis pinnata. Next base: position 16,068 of record OVBE01000838.1, read on the forward strand.
ATTTCTCCCGGAGCAAAAAGAAACGAACATTCTAATCATGCTAGACAATATCGACCTCATTAACGAACGTCGGGATCACGCCCTTGTCTGAATCAAAAACTACCAACAAGCAGTCCCGAAATAGTATAACTCAAACGTACAAAGTTACAGGTTCAAAGATGGTGAGCTCTTCTTGTGCAAAGTCTTCCAAAACACTGCAGAACGAAACGCAGAAAAACTGGGAACAAACTTAGAGCAAACTAGGAAAGACCATACAGGATCACGAAACTACCAACAATTCAAAACGATAAGATTTCAAGAACGTGGAACGCAATGCACCTCAAACGGTTGTAGCAACCATCAGAGAACGGGATACGAACTAACTACTCGCATCCATTGCTCCAACAACATAATCCGAAAAACAACTTTCATTAATAAGGGCCGCAAAGCGGCAAGAAAACCCAAAACCACATGCGGTCGGGTCATTAAAACATGCCAACCTTAGGGCCAAAGCAAACAAAAAACATAAAAATGTCCTGATTAGGACAACGACCTCATTCATCATTCGGGTTGAGGACTTCGTCCTCATCCGCTCTGCCACCAGAACCCTCCACCACATTAACCAGGTCATCCGCCACACAAGACTCACAGCCGCGATCCATCGGACCGTCACCAGATTGCAAAAGAACAGAGTCGGTAATGCCCGATTCAGATTTGACCGCCGGAACCACGTGACTCGATGAAGATGGCGCAAATCCTTCGCTTTAGCCCTCTTAGCTTTCTTTTCTTTGAGCAACGAGCTCAACATCTTTATGAGGTCCCTCTCGAGCCGGTCGACCTGAGCCTGGAACATAGACACCTCCAAGGCATGGGCATCGTTGATCACCCCCAATTATGCCTCCAAATGTGAACACTTCTCCTCCGACATGGTAAAACTTTCCGTAAGGACTTCCATCTCAGATCCACAATCTCTGAATATCACGCCAATAAAAGAGACAAGTTGCATATAAACTAAGAGGATAAGGAAATAACAAGCGCGGCAAAGCACAAAAACTTGAATGAACGTACCTTGGTGTTATGCCGCGACATCAAACTCGAACCTGAAAATCTTTGCGGTGAAGGCCCATTCTTGACCCCTTTCGCGTTCCTCTTCCGTCCGGCTGCTCCGAAAGCAAGGGAGGATCGTTTGCGCCTCCCGAGGGAAACAATGGGGGGAGCCTCGTTAGCAGGTAATCCCAGGACAAGCTCCCATTTGACAAGAGGAGGCGAAAGCATCAATTCAGCCCGTGTTAGGAGCTTCCAACATGAATGGAAGTGGTCGATGAACCCATTGAGAGGATCACTTCATGTTCTGGGTCAGGCAGAGAATGGGGGATCGAGTTAGGCATAGCGGTCGGTGACGCAGTCGGCAGAACAAGAGAAGCAGGGCACTCTGTCTCAACTTCATGATAGGACATCTCTTCTTGGAACACTAGGAGCCCCATCACGTATACGAGGACCTCCTCGCGAACAGGGAAACCGGAGTGACCTCCCGGAAAAGCACTATCCGCGGTGTCCTGACTATCTTTCGGGGAAGAATTCATCTTGGAAAAAGATCTCTAAGTAGAAGTTTGAAGGGAATGGAGATAAATGAAATGAAGGGTGAGAATCCTTTACATATAAGAAATTTATTTCTGCAATAAAATAATCATACAATCTTACGCAACTAGTTTGCGGAAATTTACCGATCGTAAATTTTGATAAACACACACATCATTTGCCCGCAACATTCAACAAGAACCTTACGATCTGGGGGCTAACTCTTGTGGGCAAAAATGGTATACTCAGAACAACCGACCGAGAAATATGTAAATGCCTGGGAATACGTTCGGAAGCACGCAACAGTCATCGGATAGTTAGGCAGCCACCTCTGCACTCTTTTGTCCTTAGTTGAGAAGGTTTTGTCCCACCGAGTTTTCCTATCAATAAGGTTTTAATGAGGCAAGATGGTTCACTTACGGCCAACATTCGNTGAAGCACGCAACAGTCATCGGATAGTTAGGCAGCCACCTCTGCACTCTTTTGTCCTTAGTTGAGAAGGTTTTGTCCCACCGGGTTTTCCTATCAATAAGGTTTTAATGAGGCAAGATGGTTCACTTACGGCCAACATTCGCGGAAAGCTAAAAACCAAAACAGATTCAGAAAAACGATAAGTAAATTAAGACTCTCTGATAAACGGCTTGCGCTCCGAACGTTTTTTACATACGAGAACATGTACGCAAAACACCCAATGAGCTCGCTTGCTAGCGAGCTAAATTCCATGAATTCAGCTTGCCGATCGACGAGTTGAATCCTACGAATTCAGCTCGCCAAGTAGCAAGCTGAATCTCATGAATTCTGCTCGCCAACCAGCAAGTTGAATCTCATGAATTTAGCTCGCCAGTTGGCAAGCTGGATGTCTTGCATTCCGCTCACCGGTAGCGAGCTGATTTCGCCTCGGGTCTCTCGTCTCGTGTTTTGTATCATTTTGAGGTTCCATTGGAGTTCTGCATCTAAAACCACAAAACTCATTCTCTCCAGGAAAATATCAGGATTATCATGTAAACGGTAAACATCACGGTTATACAATTATTCTTTACGGTTTGCAGAAAGATCATGACATTCGTTCATATAAGTATAAATCATATAGAGATGTGATGCCTAACTTGACACAAAGTCTGTATCGCCCCGTCATACGAAAGATCGATTCTCCGATAAGAATTGTAAAAATTCCTAAACCTTATAACGGCTCAATGAAGCCTAAAATGCGATAGATGGCCCACTTGAGATTCTGCGTAAGAATTCGGCCCAGATACATTGTAGGTCGCAACTTGTTCCGCAAGCCGTAATGAAATGGAAGAAATACATAAAAGGAACATTTCCGGAGGAGAAAACGAAGATTGCCGCAAAAAATCAGAGACCAGAAAGGAATGTAGACCAACCTTGGAGCCTATATAAAAGAGATGAAGGATCCAACTTTCTGCACCAAAAATACTTAGGGATTTAGATTATTTTTCCCTTATTGCTAGTGAGCTGCGACTCAGTTAGGTTTTGCGATATCAAGACGCAGATGATTATCTCGACTATACGACCTGTTGTAAAATGTCCACGCATTGATTGAGAATAAGACTTCTATTTCTCTCTTTTTTACTCTTGAATTTATTTTCGTATTTTTGTGTTCTAATCTTTCCACGTTTGAATCACAGAAATACAGGATCTCTGGAAAGTTAGAGTTCTCTCTGATTTTCCGTAACTAACGGAAATCGAACGGTGCAAATTTCGGTTCCCACATAGGACCAGTACGGCACATGGGCTCATGCTCTCTCTAATATGTCCTTTTGCCATCAACTTATCCACTTGCCTTTGCAACTCCTTGGTTTCTTCAGTATTGGTTCTATAAACCGGCCTATTGGGTAATGATGCTTCGGGAACTAAGTCTATTTGGTGTTCAATTCCCCTAATAGGTGGCAAGCCAGGCAGATTCTCTTTTGGAAATACATCACCATAATCCTGTGAAACAAACTTGAGTTCACTCAGAAGCTCTAGTGTTTGGTTAGGAGAAAGCATTAGTGCAACTTTGTATAAACAATAATACACTTTGCCGACCATACAAGGCTTGTTTTACCTCCCTACATTTATCCAAAAGCTTGTTACTTTTCATGTTCACACTAGCAGGTGTTTCTTTGGTCTCGGCCTTGCGTAACTTGAGTTGTACTTGGTCATCATGCACTTCTCTTGAGGTGACAAAAGAGCTAAGACGATCTTGTTTCCCCTAAGAGTAATGGAATTCCAATTTAGGTATCCATCATAAACCGCTTTCTTATCAAATTTTCAAGGCCTTCCTAAAAGGATATGGCTTGAATCCATGGGAAGCACATCGCAAATAACCTCATCTAGGTATCTACCAATAATGATTGGCACCACCACTTGTTCCGTGACCTTAAACTCTACATTATCATTCAACCATTACAACATATAAGGCTTAAGATGTTTTCCCGTCTTGAGTCCAAGCTTACCTACAAGAGATTCACTAGTCACATTAGTGCAACTACCTCCATCTATAATTAAGCTACAACCCTTATCATAAATGTTGCAATGAGTCTGAAAGAGATTCTCCCTTTGGTCGTTTTCCTCTGGTTTAGTTTGAACCTTCACATACCTTCTTGTGACCCAAAGCTCTCTTTGGACCAGATAATGAATGGCCTCTTCTTCTGATTCTTGTTCCTTTTCATCTTCAGAAATGATTTCTCCTGGGTCTAAAAGGATCATTACCTTTCTTGGTATACTCATTGGCATAATGGCCGAATTCGTGGCACTTAAATCATTTCACATCTTGGGCACAGGGGGATTTGCTCTTGTCTCCTTCTTTTGTCTTGACAAAAACCTTCTCTTCTTTGGCTTGGGCTGTTTTGTTGCTATAGCCTCCTTTGGTTCCGGACTTTCACTTGAGGTGTTGCTCTATGAGAGTTGCTTTGTGAAGAAGCTCATAAATGTCAATAACTCTTGCATCTCGAGCCGATATTGAATTTCTCGGTTAAGTCCAGCTTGAAAACGTGCAATGGTTGCCTCGAGGTCTTCATCTATACCTACCTTGATCATCAAGGTCTCCATCTCTTGATAGTATTCCTTTTCCCCCTTAAGTAAGCCGCCTAAGTTTTTGATGAATGTCTCGGTTTTAATGGCTCAGTACAAACCTCATCTTCATGATGGTTTTAAGTTCAAACCATGATGCTATGGGTCGCTCACCAGTTCATCTTCTAAGTGTCACCACTTGATCCTACCAATGAAGCGCATAGCCATTGAACTAGGTCACGGCCAGCCTCAGTTTCTTGGCCTTGGAAAAATGTTGGTAATCAAAGACCAACTCCAATCGCTTCTCCCATTCCAAGTAGGCATCCGGATCAATTGTGCCACAAGGTAGGAATTATGAGCTTAAGATTCCTAGGCTGCCATCTTCAGCATGCCTTAGGGCACGAGGTTGGCGATTTCTGTTTTTCTCTTGGGACTCGGCCCTTGTTGCTCTTGAGACATCTATGCTTCTCCTTGAATATGAGTCATCCTCATCATCTTCTCTGTTGGTGTCAAAAATGATCACAACAAAATTGATGTCTAAAAACTGTCACGTAAATATTAATCACACGATTCGAACATTAAACTGCACTAGTCAAATCAACCCGATCATTCTAACCAATTTGAGATACTTCCAGAAGATCTCAAAGGATATATTTCGGAAGAATAAGACAATAATCGTTAAATAGCAAAGCGATTACCTCTGCACTCTTTTGTCCTTAGTGGAAAAGGTTTTGTCCCACCAGGTTTTCCTATAACTAAGATTTTAACAAGGCAAGATAATCCGCTTCCATCCAGTGTCGGAGTCGAAACAAGCATTCTCAGCATCAATATACGAGAAATACGAAATATCCCGACAGATACGAGCAATCATAATCCTTGAACAAACACTTTGGCCTCGAATCTTACCATTTGCGGACAACATGTTTACGTATACACAATACACGTTTATGAAAGTTTGTTCGACACGTTTACAATAAGCGTTTGACACGTTTACAGTACTCATACACAATCAAGTTAACTAGATATGTTTGACGCATACATTCAGCTTGCCAATTGGCGAGCTGGGAATCACAAACAATTTCAGCTCGCCAACTAGGCGAGCTGAATGACCAGTCTTTGGTGAAATTGTCATAACTCTTGATTACGGCAACGGATTGACTTGAAACCGCTTCCTTATGAAAGCTAACTCAAGTGGCTATCTTGTGAAAAATTTTGAGCAATTGGCGAGCTGGAGAGCACAAACAATTTCAGCTCTCCAACTGGTGAGCTGAATCTCACAAATTCAGCTCGCCAACTGGCGAGCTAAATCTCGCAAATTCATCTCACCAATTGACAAGCTTATTTCTTCTCGAACCCCTCGTCTCTTATTTCGTATCATTCAGATATTCTGTTGGAATTATGCGATAAAATTGTAGAACTTATTCTCTTCGTATAGACATCACGACCATACGATCATTCCTTACGAATTGCGGAAGTTTCGGGAAATCCTTTGTATAGGTTTCAAATCGTATAAAATGGCTAACTCAAGACGCAAATCATTATCTCGACTATACGACCAGAAGTATCATTCTCCGGAACGATCGTAAGAATGTGTTCGTACCTTTTAATCATACAAAGCGGTAATGGTCAACTTGTCGCAAGGTCCATGTCGTATTGACGTACGAAAGACCAATTCTCTGATAAGAATCATATAATCGCCTAAACTGCATAGCGGCTCAATGAGGCGTAAAATGCAATAAACGGCCCAATTATGATTCTAGGCAAGAATTCGGCCAAGTACGACGACAATCACAGCTTGTTGCACAAGCCACAGAGAAATGGAAGGAATTAGAAAAGGAATGTTTCCGCAAAGGAAAAGGAATGTTTCCGCTAAAGAATCGGAGGCCAAAAAGGAAACGGGCAAGCAAGGAGTCTATATATAAAGGATAAAGGGATGAGACAAGACAAGTTGAATTCTCCGCCAAAATACTTAGGGATCTAGATTATTTTTCCGCTATTGCTAGTGAGCTGCGACTCAATTAGGTTTTACGGTCTCTATTGCTAGATCTAGGATAAATCACCAACAGTTATTGCTACCAAGGTTTTCACCTATTGTAAAACGTTCACGCATCGATTCAGAATAAGACTTTTATTGCTCTCTTTTGTGTTCTTGAATTTATTTCCGCATTATTTATTTTTGTGTTCTGATCTTTCCGCATTTGACTCACATAAATCTGGGATCTATGGAAAGTTAGAGTTCTCTCTGATTTTCCGTAACTAACAGAAATCGACAGTGCGAATTTCGGTTCCCACAGTTTGGCGCTAGAAGGAGGGGACAAGAGATTTCTTTTACGTCAAACCGCAAATACATGCATGACTACTAAAATTCAGAACAACCAACCGTCTCGCAACGGTCTTCTGCCGCACGAAAACAAAGAGACAACTCCGCCTATGAACGTCATTGTAGTCAATTCCAACACAAACATTGCAGCGTTCGAAGAAATTAAGAAGATGTTCTCGACTCTCGAAAAGAAGTCGGAAGAATGGGACAAGCTGACTAGCTCTCTTGTGAAACAGGTAGAAACCTTAACTGTAAGAACCATAGCTATTCTCCCACACAAAACTACTAAACTTCTCAGAGGAAACTCGATTTCACGACACCGCACGACGGGACGCAGAACACGCAGAAGGAGCCTCTGGGATAGAATCCCGACGAGATAACTCCCAATGGTACGCTCAAAACCACTAACAAACTCCCACCTCTCGGTGAGGAAACAAAGGATGTTGAAGCCGAATAAGTCAGTCTAGAGCTCAGTGATCCGTCCGAAGAACCGGATGAAGATGCTGATATACACCCCAAAGGGCTAGAGATCGTTCGACTGGACAAAATCCCCGATTTGATAAACCCATGACCGAGGAAGAGGAAAATGTATTATGGGTCGAGCAAGAGAAACAAGCCGAGGAACAGGCTCGAATCATCCGTAACAAACGCCGACATGCTCATAAGTCAACATAAAACGATTCTTAAGTAATTCTCGATCTCCGCGAATCCTTTGCCAAAACCATGGCCGAGATGCAAGCGGTGAAATCGCAGATCCACCATGCCACTAGCGCAGCCCCAAAAATTGACCGAATCCTCGAAGAGGCACGGAGAATTCCATTCACGGCTCACATAACTAGAGCCCGGATTTCCGTTCCTGGAAAGATCAAAATCCCAATGTCTGACGGCACCACCAATCCGAAAGCACACTTGCAAACTTTCCAGATCGCGTTGGCAAGGTCAAAACTAAGGGAAAGAGAAAAAGACATAGGTTTCTGCCTTCTTTTCGTTGAACATCTCCACGGGGCAGCCCTCGAGTAGTTCTCTCGACTAAACCGAAACTCCATTGCGAGCTTCCGATAAATCTCCTCGGAAATCCTCAAACAGTATTCCATGTTCATGGTTAGGGAAACCTCTGACGTTGATCTTTGGAGTCTCGCTCAAAAGAGGATGAATCGCTTCCGGATTTCATGAAACGATTCAAGATCATAATGTCGGAGGTTAGCGGCATCAGCGACAAAGTGGCCATAGATGCACTCCGCAAAAATCTCTGGTACAAATCCAAGTTCAGAACGTGGTTAGCCCTCGAAAAACCGTGTACGATCCCGGACGCACTACACAAAGCTACGGATTTTATTAACATCGAAGAAGAGATGAAAGTTTTGTCGCAAAAGTATAAGCCGACGAAATCATCTGCCAAATTTGCCCCCTCAGAGCAGAAGACAAAAAACGAAGAACCCTCGCAACCAAAAAAAACGTCTATCACGAGGGAGAAAACCTCCAGGGAGCACATAATTACGTGATCAATCCATCGTCCGAATGAGGGAAGACCTTAGGTAATACCTGGACTCGAAACACCTCTTACGACGAAAATTCATTATGTGAGTTCCATCACACCAAAGGTCACTCCACGGCAAACTGCAAAGTACTTGGAGCAAGGTTAACGGAAAAGTTACTCGCAAGAAAGATATCAGAGATCTCCAGCATAAACGAACTCCTCAAAGATTCAAACCGGCCGCCTAGGCTAGAACAAGCACAGCCGGGAAACAATGCACCCCAGGGTTCCAGAACAGAAGGGAAACGCAGAAGAGAACCCGAAGATAAAACCGGCGACTTAAACCACCACCGAGTAAATATCATAATCGGAGGGTCAAAATACTGCCAGGCTAGCGTTTCCCCAATTAAGGCTTGTCATCAAAAGGCCGAAATGAGCACCAACTGGCCTGACCATCTCCTATTTGCTTCTTCAGACTCGCCAAAAAATGCGATCACCTTCGAGGAAAGCAAAACTGTCGGAATCGACACTACTCACAGTGCTCCTCTTGTAATTGATCTCGTCATAAAAGATCTTGTAGTTGCGCGGATCCTCGTTGACATAGGAAGCAGCGTAAACATGATCTTTTGCGATACGCTAAACATAATGGGAATCAAGCTAACTGAAGTTACTCCCATGCCAAAACCGCTCACCGGATTCTCCAGTACAACTACCATGACCCTTGGATCAATTCAACTTCCCATCATGGCGAAAGAAGTCACCAAAATCGTCGATTTTGCAGTAGTCGATCATCCTACCGTTTACAATGCGATTGTCGGAACACCATGGATAAACTCCATGAAAGCAGTCATGTTGACTTACCACCTAGGCATCAAGTTCCCTACGCCCCACGGAATTTCTGCAATATGGGGATGTCAAAAACAAGCAAGACTTTGCTTCTTAGCCGAGCATAAACTAAGACGGGTCACAATGGCATCAGTGATCGGTCCCAAACAAACAAAGCTATCCCAGGCATCAACAGAAAATATTTCAAAAAAACCTGACAGTGCTTCGGAAAAACACGAACTAGATTTGTCAACTCCAGAAACAGCTCAACCTAACGAAGACGACTAAGCCTCTGAACTTAACACCCCAAACTAAACGGCACCAACAATGCACGAAAAATTCGTCGACCCACTCTAGCCACTGCGGCTAAAACGAAGGATGCAGCATCGCCAAGCGAGTAATCTAACTCAAGGAAACCCACTAAACTACAAGACGGCTTGATCCCAAAAAAGGGTATGTTGGCAACTTTTTGCAAGAAAAGTACAGCTGTCCCTCCTAAAAAAAGGAGGGAGTGGGTACATATACATAGACTCGTATACTCCCATATTTTAAAATATCTGCATTATGTACTCGCTATTTTCAAAACTTTTATGCAATAAAAAGTGTTTTCTTCCTTAACAATTTATTCGCATCTTCGTGATCACACATTCAATCATACTCCAAAAATTCTAGACCATCGTATAATCCAGAAACAAAAGTCATACGAAAACTCACCCTGGAAAAAACTCTAAACACTCTCCTCGATCGCAAAGGAAAGCTTATCATCCGACAAAATCACGAAAACATTCCCCAAGCATATCTTGGAAACGCGAACGGAAAAAGAACTTTCAGAAAAAGTGAGACGTCACGAACTTCTGAAAATGAATTTCCAAGCTCATACGAACGCAGTCTTTGTAGAATCTAGAAACCAACATAAGCAAACACCAACTTTCACACAAAACTCGTCGGCTAGCACCCGACGGACAAACTAGTCACCCAACCTTTAATAAGATCGGTTCCCACACGCCCGACACAAGGGTAAAAAGCGCTATAAAAAAATCAAAATTTTGGTCAGCACTTCCGAACGGTCTTCGGAGAGATACTCGATTCCAAATCAATACGAATTTACCGCATATTCCAACGTCGAAATGGAATCAGGTCGAAATCACATAACAGGGTACGTAAGCCAGAAAAGTCACCGCACTTCTTATAACCGAGAGTAAACCTAGGTTTTGCCCTAAACCCAACACACTGGTCTCTAACATCTCTAGACATAGTATCAAAAACTGATACGAGATACCTAAACTTGTCTCGTCGCTCACACACGCAAATCCACATAACTTGGAAATTAGATTTTCCGAAAAACTCGCATCTGAAATGGATAAGCAAAACGTAGCGACAAATCAGAGAACGGAATACGAATTGACTACTCGTAATTTTGTCTCGACAACTAATCCATAAATTTACACAACATAAACCATTTTACAAAAGTCGTATGGCAACTGGGATTTAGAGCCACCAACGGCCAATCCCGACAAACTAAAAACAGCAACACTCGGCCAAAATCATAATCTAAACAGGGAACATACTCCCTTCATACGTAAACTTGCGCTCCTCATGAGTCATACTCGAAGAAGCCAAAACACGACTGCTGCATCCTCATCACTGCAAGTAGCGGTCCTGACTTCCTCCAAAACAGAGGAAACGGGAATCATAGCCCAATGCTCCCAAACCCTCTCATCAATAAGAGAGATCGAAGACTCTACATTTTCATGTCTCATCATATAACCTGGAATCTTGTTCATCTCGGTGTTATACGAATAGTCGGGATTTTCAGCACACCACAAGGTATCCACAGAACCACAATATTCACGATACTCCTCGAATGACTAGTACGTTTGCTTGAATTGACCGTTTGGCCCAGTCTAGTCAGACACGACAAAGTCTAGTCGCCCACGAAGATGAAGTCTGGTCACCCACGATGAAGCCTGGTCACCAACGATGAAGTCTGGTCGCCCACAAAAAAGTATAGTCTCCCACGACGTTGTCTAGTGATATGATCATGACCGGCACTAAACTAGAACTTGAGGAAGTAGCTTTGGATCAAGGAGTTTATGAGCTTGTAGATAAGATAAGCTTGTAGATAAGGAGACCTTGGAGTTTCAACCTGGAATAATAACAAGATCAAAGGCTAAACAACTTGCTGGAGCATTAGGACAAGTATCAACAGGAAAGAAGAAGAGAATAAAAGGCTTGGAGTTAAAGCTACACTTCAACAACTTCTCTATAGTATCTTGGGTAATCTAGTGTGTGCTAATCCAATCACATTGATTGTGATACAAGCTGCCTAGATATTCATCAAGAGAGGTGTTGTGGCTTGCACTCTTTTCCATGTTTTGGTTTTGTCCCATTCAGTTTTCTAAACAAGGTTATTAATGAGGCTTGTTCACAACACTTATACAAGAGCCTTGTGATGATACTTAAGCCCATTTCTGCCCAATTCTACCATATTTTTGTTTTTAAAGTCAGACTTTATTTAAACTTGCATGGGAGCCTTTTGTATTAATTGTTTTGTGTATTTCCAAGAAATTAAGCATTTACATCCTTCTTTCTTTATATTTTGGACGAACTTGATCAATAAAGTCATCAAACACCTTTCTAAAAACCCAAAAGAATTATCTTGAATCTTGTTTGTTTATTTGGTCTTGTTCATGTTTTTTGAATCTGATTCTACATAACAAGCCAAATCCAGATAGTCTAAGAGTCATTCCGCAGCTCTTAGAACTATCATTCACCCCATTTTCGTTTCACCATCATCACAACCATTGGAGAAGCATTCAGGGACTTGATCCTCACACCTAGGATCACATCATCTAGTCACTCACGACAAAGTCTAGTCGCCCACGATAAATTCTGGTCGCTCACGACGAAGTCTGACCACCCACGATGAAGTCTGGTCGCCCACAATGAAGTCTGGTAACCCATGATGATAAAGTCTGGTATCTCACGATGAGGTTTGGTTGCCCTCGTTGAAGCTTGGTTGCCCACGAGGAAGTTTGGTCGCTCATGACAAATTTTGGTCGTCCACGATGAAGTCTGGTCGCCCACGATGATGTCTGGCTGCCCAAGATAAAGTCTAGTTGCTCATGACAAATTCTGGTCATTCACAACAAAGTTTGACTTCCCATGATGAAGTATAGTCGCCCAAGATAAAGCTTTGGACTTTTAGGCCATCGATTCCACCTAACTTACTTAACTAATACCTCGCAAGAACACTTTAACGATTCTTACGAGCTGGAGGGCTAACTGTTGGGGTCAAAAATGATCACGACAAAATTGATGTCTAAAAACCATTATGTAAATATTAATCACACGATATGAATATTAAACCGCACTAGTCGAATCAACCCAATCATTCTAACCAAGCTGAGATACTTCTCGAAGATCTAAAAGTATATGTTTTGGAAGAATCGGACAACAATTTTCAAACAGCTAAGCGATTATCTTTGCACTCTTTTTTCCTTACACGAGGGGTTTTCCTATCACTAAGGTTTTAACGATGCAAGATAATCTGCAAACGTCCAGTGTCAGAGTCAAAACAAGCATACTCAACATCAATGTACGAGAAATACGACATATCCTGACAGATACGAGCAATCATAATCCTCGAACAAAAACTTTGGCCTCGAATCTTACCATTTGCGGACACCATGTTTACGTATACACAGTACACGTTTACGAAAGTACGTTCGACACGTTTACTTGAAACCGCTTCCATATGAAAGCTAACTCAAGTGGATATCTTGTGAAAAATGTTGAGTGATCAGCTCGCCAATTGGCGAGCACAAAAAATTTTAGCTCGCCAATTGGCGAGCACAAAAAATTTTAGCTCGCCAACTGGCGAGCTGAATCTCACATATTCAGCTTGCTAGTTGGTGAGCTGAATCTCGTAAATTCAGCTCGCAGGTTGACTATCTGATATCTTCTCGAACCCCTTGTTTCTTGTTTTGTATCATTCCGAGAATTCGTTGGAATTCTGCAATAAAATCGTAGAACTTATTCTCTTCGTATAGACATTACGACCATACGATCATTCCTTACGGATTGCGGAAGTTTCTGGAAATCTTTTCGTATAGGTTTCAAATCGTATAAAATTTCTAACTCAAGAAGCCGATGATTATCTTGACTATACGCCCAAAAGTATCATTCTCCCGAACGATCGTAAACATGTGTTCGTACCTTTTAATCATACAAAGCGATAACGGTCAACTTGTCGCAAGGTCCATGTCGTATCGACGTATGAAAGACCAATTCTCCGATAAGAATCATAAAATCTCCTAAACTGCATAGCAGCGCGACGAGGCCTAAAATGCGATAAACGGCCCACTTATGATTCTAGGCAAGAATTCGGCCCAAGTACGATGACAGTCATAACTTGTTGCGCAAGCCACAGAGAAATGGAAGCAATTCGGGAAAGGAAAGTTTCCGCAAAAGAAAATGAAATTTCCACAAAAAAATTGGAGGCCGAAAAGAAAAACGGACAAGCAAGGAGTCTATATATGAAGGATGAAGGGAAGAGACAAGAAAATTCGAATTCTCGACCAAAATACTTAGGGCTTTAGATTATTATCCATTATTGCTAGTGAGCTGCGACTCAATTAGGTTTTACGATCTCTATTGCTAGATCTAGGATAACTCACCAACGGTTGTTGCAACCAAGGTTGTCACCTATTGTAAAACGTTCACGCATCGATTCGGAATAAGACTTCTATTGCTCTCTTTTGTGTTCTTGAATTTATTTCTGCATTCTTTATTTTCGTGTTTTGATCTTTCCGCGTTTGAATCACAGAAAATCCGGAATCTCTAGAAAGTTAGAGTGCGAATTTTGGTTCTCACATTCTCCCGTTTTTATCCGCTTGCCACGCCTCTTGTTCCTAGCATTCCTCCTAGCATGAGAAGATTGACCAAAAAAATGTTAGGATTGTTACGAATATAAAAGCTAGCACTTATCCTTTTCAATATCTTCGCCATCATGGCTTCCATTTGCAACTTGTTAACGTTGGCCGCATTAGAATCATCCTGCTCTCGGCTTCCATCCGACGTGGTTCCTATCAAAGGTTTATATCAACTGATATTACTCGGTTTTAATGCATAATAGTGGGCATTTATGTTTGCTTTTCTGCTTTATTCCAAGTGTTTTCATTGCATATTTGGTAGATTTTTAGGATTCTAGGTGATCGGGTCGTGTCGGAGCAAAACGATGCATTTGAGGAGATTTCAGAGTTGCAGTAAAAAGTGCACGATGAGGAAAGTGTGTTGCCTGATCTGGCAAAAGTCCCTGGAAAAATTAGAAGACCAAGATCGATCGAGCAAGTGAAGTTTAGTCATGCAAATATCATTAGTTGCCCGATCGGGCAACCATGTGCTCGATCGGGCACTTCAGCCGAGAAGAATGTGAAGTTTTCCAAATTTGCAATCAAGTCCTCAAGGTTATCCCAATTTCCTATTTTTAATTATTTTCCTTTTTAGCCTATAAATACATTATGTTTTAGGTTTTTAGAACTAAGCTTTATGTTTATTTCTTAGAGAATTACTGAGGGAGAGGAGACACAAACCTTGTACTTGGAGAAGATTTTTGAAGCCTTTTTAATAATTTATTCTATTTATATTATGTGTTCTTCAATGATATTTATTTGTCTTTGCTTGTCAATGTCTGAGTAGTTCACTAGTTAGGTTTTAGGGTTTCCCAGGGAAATCAGGTGTTGATTGTTAGATTTATCATAAGGGGATAACAATTGTTAGGTTCTTAGTCTAGACTTGTTATTAATACATGAATTAGAGTAGCTAACTAGTTCATTGAATTTAGACTGATAAACACAAAGAGATTTGGTTTAGAAGTTGGATATAGTCTAGATGAATAAGTGTTCTTGCTTGCGAGAGTATTGACTTGAATGTTTATGAACAATTGAATCTTAACTATATTGCATGATCTATTATTTAAAAGACGGCGAGAGTTTGTCTCTGATAATTTGAGCATAGGGTTTAGTACTCTGAGAGGATATTATTCCATCTTTGTCTTTCATGTTGAGAACTATTTCAAAAAAAAAACCCTGAATGATAAATTGACTTTCAATCCTAATTACATGTAGTTTCCCTGATGCCTGACGCTTTTATTTCATAGTTTATATCGTTCTTTATTTACCCTTTTTATTCGTTTACAAACAATCTTAATTATTTTTTCTTTAGCTTGATTTGAAACTGAATAGTGTGATATCTGCTCTCTGTGGATTCGATACCCTATACTTTGCTACATTGATCTGTTCTCTGCGGTAATAGTTTTAGGATTAAATTCTAGACCTATCAGAATTTTGGCGCCGTTGTCGGAGACCAATAGTGCCTTTTTAGTTTCTTATAGAATCTAGTCTAAAGTTTTTATTTTTCAGTACTCATCTAGTTCTTTCTGCTTGTTTGTGTTTTACAGGTGTATGATCAAAAGATCTGACAAATCTTTCGAATTTCTAAACCTCAGTAACTTGGAACTTGCTAGGATAGAACGCTCATACCGGAAAGCAATGAAAGACGCAAGCTCATCCAATTCAATGGCTGACAACGTTGATCCAATCATTCCGGTCATACCCCAAGGTCAAAACGATCCACCTACTCTTGGACTCAATCAACTGATTAACCAAGCGCAAGGTGGTGGTAACGGCAATCCAGTGCCACCAGGCAAACAAAGAGCTGATAACAACCAAGCTCCATAGGGTAATCTCAATCCTCAGAACCCACAGAACATAGATGCAAGGAAATTTTTCTTGTATGAATATCCGGAGAGAGTTCATATACTCAATGCTCAGAACCATCCTCTAGTTGGTTCTTACAAAAATCCTCAGGTATTATATGCTAACAGAAATCCCATCCAACCCGCTCAACCTCAGCGAGGGGAATACAGATTCCCTATTTATCTTGTTCAGATGATCCATAACAACAGTTCAATGGTTTACCAAACGAGCACCCAATGGATCACATTGACACTTTTTAGGACATTTGAAGCACTATTAAACTCAATGGAGTCACCAGCGATTTCATGCACTGCAGTTTGTTTCGTCACTCTTTAGCTGAAAGAGCACTTCGCTGGTTGAAGTTTCTACCTGCTGAATCCATTGTAACCTGGGAAGATTGCAAAGCTAAGTTCATAAATCAGTTCTTTACCACTACCAGGACTAACACTTTGAGGAACAAGATCTCTTACTTTACATAAAACTCGATGGAATCATTCTATGAGTCTTGGGAGCGATTCAAAGAGCTGCTTCGTGATTGTCCACACCATGGTTTCTCATATGTAAGTCTCCTCAATACCTTCTATAGAGGAATTGAATAGAAATACCAGCTGTCCTTAGATACAGCAAGAAATGGAGACTTTATGCAGAAACCTGTTCCAGATGCTTATCGTTTGATAGAGAATCTAGCAGCCAATAATACCAATCATTGCCCAGAGTTTGATCGCCGAACAAAGGCTCATGTATTGGCTGCTAACATAAAACTCTCAGAGCTGAAAGGAGAATTCTAAGAGATGAAAGGACTAATCACTCAACTTCTGAAGAATCAAAATCAGAAACATGTCAATGTTGTAGACGATTCTGAAGTTGATTGTTTTGTAGTTCAAGAGCAAAATAACATGGAAGTTGAAAAGGAAGTGAGTTACATCAATAGTCAAGGACAAAGGGTGTACAATCAAGGGTATAATCAAGGCTTTAACAAGACTCATCCCAACCTATCTTGGAGAAGTATCAATGTTGAAAACCCCCAAGATCAATATTATCCACAGCAACAAAAGCCCTTCGTGCATAACTCTAATTCAAGCGGTTTTCAGTAAACCTCTCAGCCTGTTTTTCAACAAGCTCAACCTCAACAAAGTAATTCAGTAGAGATGATGTTTAAAAAACTTTTGGACGGACAACAACAGTTCCAAACGGTGATCCAAGGAGAAGTGAAAGAGCTAAATCAAAAGTTTGAAGCACTATCAACTCATGTGAAGCGTTTGGATGTATAAGTTGCTCAGACTTTTGAAGCTGTGAAAAGAAAAGTTGGTGTCTTTCCTGGGAAAGTTGAGGATAATCCAAAGGGGTATTGCAAGACTTTGGTTGGTAATTTGGAAGAAGGAACTGATAATTTGGGAAAAGATGCAGATTTGGAGAAGCTAGAAAATGATGCAGAGGAATATGCATGATCGAGCACCCCTTGCCCGATCGGGCAAATTGATTACGGAGAAGTAGACCGATCGGGCACGCTTAGCCCGATCGTGCAATCGATCGAAAAAGTTTCAGGAACTTTTGATCGATCGGGCGCATCACCTGCCCGATCGATCCCTAATTTCTGACCAAATTTAGAGCAATTTACCCGATCGGGCACCACTTGCCCGATCGAGCAGAAGCACCTGGAACCGAAAAACTCCTGTAAATGCTTATAAACCAAGAATTCCTTATCCGGTGCACCCTACAAAGCCCAGTTCAGAGTCTGAATATGGTGAGATGATTAGGAAGCAACCAAATCCACTTAGGAAGCTTCATAAGATACATGACCCAGGGGAATTCTTAGTTCCTTGTTCGATCAATGGTATAGAATTCATAAATTCTCTATGTGATAGTGGAGCTAATGTGAGCGTTATGTCGATTACTGTTGCAAAACGATTGGGATTATCAGGTATCAAACCATCTCACATGACTTTCAAGCTTGCTAATGATTCTACTGTCTTTATCTCGGATCAATTGGTACAAGTTGGAAATTATCTCGTCCCTGTTGATTTCCACATCTTGGAGATGAATGAGCATCCACATCAGCCTTTGATTCTCGGAAGACCCTTTCTTGCAACTGTAAGAGTTGTTGTTGATTTACCCAATCGGCGTATATCTCTGAAGAACATCAAGAAACAGGTTTTCTATCCAGCGATTCCTTCAAAAGGGATCTTCAGGCTAACTATGGTGAAAGAGGAAGAGATGAATAATGGACTTCATATTGAACCAAATCCTAAGTGTGTAGTTGATGAAGTCTTACACAAAGAGCCTCCTATCTCAACAAGGAATGGTAATCCCAAGGTTAAAGAGAAGGTGAAGGTGAAACCAAAGTAGATAAAGAAAGAGTCTCAAGTAGATTTGATCCCTCAAGCACAAGTTGGGGATACAATTGAATATAAGGTGAAAAGCATGGGGTTCTCAAAGTCCTTCTCGAAGTTTAGATTTTTACTCACCCCAGAGTTCAAAGAAAAAGGGTTGATGTTGCAAAAGGTGTGTTGGGTAAGATTCTAAAGCTGGAGTTGTCTGGATTTGGAGCGTATTATGGAACATCACTGGATGTTTATTTTATTCCCACCTAAAGGTAAGTACCGTCAAGCTAAGTGACGTTAAACAACGCATTGAGTGGGAGGCAACCCACTATTTAGGTCTAGTTTAGTTGTTATTCAATTTTGAGTCAGTTTTTAGTCCTAACTTACTTATTTTTAGTTTTGAGTTTAAAGTGTTTCAGGTTATTACTGGTGAAAGTTTCTTCAAGATGTTCCGGGTTATCTCTTATCTAATCTCATCACTCATCTTTCTCACTTGAATTGTTAGTTATTAGGATGGTTTCTCTCTTGATTCTTGCTAGTTCTGATTAGTATTACTTAGATCATTGCTCACCATTTCACCATCTTTCTTGTGTTTTGACTTGAGTTGATTTTAGATTCATGATTGATTGGTTTTTCTCATTAAGTAACTCTTGATTCTTGCTAATTATAATTTGTATTGCTTGATCATTGCTATTTACTTACCAATTGATTGTGTGATACTGGAATGATTGCTGTTAACTGTTCTGAATGATGCATTTTATATATGATTCTTGCTGATTTTTTATTAGTATTGCTCGATCATAATGCCTTTATTGGTTTCTCATACAACTGATTCTTGTTAGTTTTTAAGCTATCATTGCTCAATCGTTGTCCAACCATTACTTACACTTCTCTTGAGTGTTTGTTCTTTTTGTAGGCATAGCGAATGAGGGATAGGAGTTCAGAACAGATTTGGGAGCAATTCACCTTTAGTATATCTCTTTCCCTTGAACTCATATAGTATTTTTATCTATTTTCATCCATTGCAGATTTTACTATTGATTCTGGTTACTTCTATACCTTCTCTTAGATTTATTTTCACACCGGGACGGTGTGAAGTAATTCTGGGGGAGGATGTAATGATACTAACTACGTTTTGATGTTTTGTCTTTTTGGTGAAATTTTTCAAATTTTTTGTTTTTTTCTTTTTTATCTAGCCGAGTCTATCGAGTCGAAGGAACCATAATCAAAATCAATGATAATAAATAGCCAATTGTGGGTATGGTTTTCACTTTCTCTAGAAAAATGACTTAGATAATTTGCTGAGATTAGGATTGGAACCCCCATTACTGATTGATTTGTTTCTGAAAGTTCTGGTCTTTTGAGTTATTGATGAATTGATGCTAGCTCTTCCATGATAGGACTTAATTTAAATCTGAATTATTCTCGCTTATGGTGTTGATATACTCTGAGAATTAGGTACATTTCTCTTCAGTGTTCTATGAAACCGACAAGTTCTTTTAGTACGGTCCGGGTCCTTTCTCTCTCTCCCTTCAAAAAGAAAAACGCAGAAAAGTGCGAAAATGAAAATCATGAAAAAACGCAGAAAAGTGCGAACATGAAAAGAAAAAAAAAAGAGAAAGAAAAAAAAAACGCAGAAAAGTGCGGAAAGAAATAAAAAAAAAGAGAAGTGAGAAAAGGAGAAAAGGGATCAGGACCAGAAGTCGGTTGATACTCTGTTTGGTATGGACATTTCTATAGAAGAGGTACTTGAGTAATTTGATTGATACACCATAGGTGAGAATGCATGTATCTGAACTTAATTGAATTAAAAGAGCTGGTTAATATGATTTGATACTTGATTGATTTGGGATTTAGAGTAAGAAACAGTTTATTAGTTTAGTGGTGGTAAACAATTAAATCAAAGTGGTTGTTTGAGATTGGTGTCTTTTGGATTTGAAACTATGCTTATGGTTTTTGAGATTTTGTGAGTTTTAGTGTGGTCCATTTCAAACCTCTTCTCTAGATTGAATCTTGCTTTACTTGAGGACAAGCAAAGATCTAAACCTGGGGGAGTTGATATTACTCGGTTTTAATGCATAATAGTGGGCATTTCTGTTTGCTATTCTGCATTATTCCAAGTGTTTTCGTTGCATATTTGGTAGATTTTCAGGATTCTAGGTGATCGGGTCGTGTCGGAGCAAAACGATGCATTTCAGAAGATTTAAGAGTTGCAGTACAAAGTGCACGATCGGGCAAATGTGTTGCCCGATCGGGCAAAAGTCCCTAGAAAAATTAGAAGACCAAGATCGATTGAACAAGTGAAGTTTAGTCGTGCAATTATCATAAGTTCCCCGATCGGGCAACCATGTGCTCGACCGGGCACTTCAGCCGAGAAGAATGTGAAGTNCTCGGAGCAAAACGATGCATTTCAGAAGATTTAAGAGTTGCAGTACAAAGTGCACGATCGGGCAAGTGTGTTGCCCGATCGGTAAAAAGTCCCTAGAAAAATTAGAAGACCAAGATCGATTGAACAAGTGAAGTTTAGTCGTGCAATTATCATAAGTTCCCCGATCGGGCAACCATGTGCTCGACCGGGTACTTCAGCCGAGAAGAATGTGAAGTTTTCCAAATTTGCAATCAAGTCCTCAAGCTTATCCTAATTTTCTTATATTAATTATTTTCCTTTTTAGCCTATAAATACATTGTGTTTTAGGTTTTTATAACTAAGCTTTATTTTTATTTCTTAGAGAATTACTGAGGGAGAGGAGATTCAAAACTTGTATTTGGAGAAGATTTCTGAACCTTTTTAATAATCTATTTTATTTCTATTATGTGTTCTTCAATGATATTGATTTGTCTTTGCTTGTCAATGTCTGAGTAGTTCACTAGTTAGGTTTTAGGGTTTCCCAGGGAAATCAGGTTTTGATTGTTAGATTTATCATAAGGGGATAACAATTGTTAGGTTCTTAGTCTAGACTTGTTATTAATGCACGAATTAAATTAGCTAACTAGTTCACTGAGTTTAGACTGATAAACACAAAGAGATTTGGTTTAGAAGTTGAATATAGTCGAGATGAATAAGTGTTCTTACTTGCGAGAGTATTGACTTGAATGCATATGAACAATTGAATTTGAACTATATTGCATGATCTATTATTTAAAAGACGACGAGAAAACGTCTATGATAATTTGAGCATAGGGTTTAGTACTCCAAGAGGAGATTATTCCATCTTTGTCTTTCATGTTGAGAACTATTTTCAAAAAAAATCTCTGAATGATAAATTGACTTTCAATCCTGATTACATGTGGTTTCCCTGATGCTTGCCGCTTTTATTTCATAGTTTAAACGTTTTCTATTTACCGTTTTGATTCGTTTACAAACAACCTTAATTATTTCTACTTTAACTTGATTTGAAACTGAAACTGAATAGTTGTGATATCTAGTCTCAGTGGAATCGATACCCTATACTTTGCTACATTGATATGTTCTCTGCAGTAATAGTTGTAGGATTAAATTATAGACCTATCACCAACTTAAATAGAAATAGGCGAAGCCTCACTATCACTCTTGGTGTTCTCTCGAAGTTTTATAGGTGAAAAGAACTTGTGAATCCAAAGCTCAGCAATAAACAAAGTCTTGCCTTTTGGAAATAACCCCTTCCCCAAGAAAGATAGAAAGATTGCAAGATTTTTGTTCGCAAGGAGCTTTACCACCACAGCTGGATTTCTCTTCAACCAAGCCAATTTTCTCCTCGTCTGGATTTCTCCTAAACATTTTAGATTTAATTAAACTGGTTGGCCCCCTTGCGGTTTCTAGATAGAATTAAAAGAAAGTGTTTCCCAAAAATTTTAGAAAAATGTTTAAAGACAAACCGCACAAATCAAGCCCTCAATTCTTCTATAATACCACTTGATGTGTCCCTTATGTGCTTAAGGCTTGAACACTGATCTTTGAGGGATGATCTCTTATTGGTTTGGGAGGTTCTTAGTCCCAAACGCTTAGAATAACTTTTTGAATGAATGATTGCGGGTGAACAGTTTGATTAAGATGGAAGGTGGATCTTCAGCAATGATTGTGGATGTCAATTGCTTGTTCGAAGTGTCTTTGACCGTGGGTATCACACCCATAAAGAAATCCCAAGCTGAATCTTAAATTCTCTACTTATGGTGTTGTTATACTTTGAGCTAGGTACTTTTTTTTCAGACCTCTATAAAACCCAGAGTTCTTTCAGTATGATCATGATCCTTATCTCCTTCCGTTCAAAAGGTAAAAGAGGGATTGAACAATGAGTCTCAAGATCTGTTTCCTCATTCCATAAAACCTACTACTAAAAATAAAATAAAAAGAGAATAAAAGAAGCAAGGAAAAGCACAACTTAGAAAAAAATCAGAAAGAAAGCATAAAGAAAAGAAAAAGATAAAGAAGTGATAAAAGGAGAAGAAAGGGACGAGATCAATGCTCGAGTTGGTATGGGGATCCCAGATGAAAGGATATTGTAGTGCATTGATCGATACCTCCATAGGTAAGAATGCACATATTTGTACTTAACTGAATTTAGATAGTTGAATGAAATGACTTGATGGTTTGATTGATTGAGGATTTAGAGTAGGAAGCATATTGTTAGCTAAGTGGCGGTGTACATTTTATCTGCAGTGCTTGTCTTTGATCAGTTTCTTTGGTTTTTGGAATTAAAATTTGGGGTTACTGAGATTCTACGAGTTCCTTTGTGGTCCGTTTTAAAACCTCTTATCTCGATTTGATATTGATTTACTTGAGGACATGCAAAGATCTAAGTCTGGGGGAGTTGATATTACTCGATTTTAACGCATTATAGTGGGCATTTATGTCTGCTATTATGCGTTATCCGAGCATTTTTCTTGTAATTTGGTATATTTTTAGTTTTATAGGTGTTTGGGTCGATTTCGATTCAAAGTAGTGGTTTTTGGCACAAAGGATGAAAATTGGCTAAGTAAAGAATGAAGAAGCCAATCCAGTATTGCATTGATCAATCTAGAAGAATGAAGCCACAGACAAGTCAATACAAGAAATTTGTACATTCTTAGCTCACGATAAACGTTATGGTAGGGCTTTCATAGCGAAATTGTTAATGCTATGTTATCGGCAACCATCATAGGTACCCACTCTACGATAACATTTTTTATGACGCTACGGTATATTAATATATGATGGCAATAATTGAACGATGTGATAAGACGACTTTTAATTATAAAAATTGATTACGATTCATTCGGATGCTATTATAGGTTCTATACAATAGTTGTTTGTAAATGCTATTTTTAATTTTGTTATGATTTATAATATGTTATGATTGTCTATGTCGTATGTAATTTTAAATGTTATAATAGTAAAGAGTAACATTTTTCTTTTGCTATTGTTGATTTGTTTTGTGAGCTATGATATTCTAATTTTTTAGTCCACTAGATGTTTTTCATAGCAACCACCAAACATTGTACAATACAATACATAAGTCATAAGTTTAAGGTGCATAAACATAAAGCAACGTCTTAAGAAATATGATAATTATAAGTTCATTAGCCTAGTCTAAAACTAGCTAATTTTGGACCAAAGTTCTCCATTCCCTCCATGCTGCAAAAATCAAAAACCTTTCCCTGCAGACTGCAACAATCAAAACCTCTACCATCTGTCTCTACAAACCTGCAATAGAAGAAACAAACTCAAATCTTACACGTCTCAATCTCAAATAACAAACATGAAAAGAACAGAGAGGCTGAACTAATATATGCATTCTAGTGTAAATAGGATTAACAAGTGAGATTTATAAGCCAAGAATAAACACAATACCTGATTGTCCCATGAAGTACACATACCTGATATACACAAACCTAATATACACAAAAAACCGAATTTAATGCTTTAAATCATTAGGTGTCGACAAAAAAAAAATGCTTTAAATCATTAGGTTTAATTTCTATTACTAACCTTATTGGTGTGGTTGAATCAGGTGGCGATAGCATCAGGAGGAGGATACATAGATAAAGTTAGAGAAGCTAAAGGATTGCCTCTAAAACCTGACAATCTTCATTTAACCATTGAAGCTCAAGTTCAGCTTGGTCTCTCTTTAGCACAAGCTTACCTTTGCAATGAATAAATATTGCCTTGTAAATCTATATCACGTTTCTCCATTGCATTAGGAAGTACACATATAGCTCCTTCACTACTTATATACCTCAAACTCTTCTCTGCTCTTCCCAAAATCGTCTTCCAGCATTCAAAATCAACAAGCTACATTGAAACAAACAAGATTAAACCCAAAGACTAGAGTATAACACCTTAAAAGAGAAGACACCCGCGGTCTCAGGTAAAGAAAGGGAAGGAATTTTGCAAGAACCATGGAAAAAATCATATCTAATTCCACTCTCAAAGCTCATAGAATCAGATTCAACACACATTGTGTGGAAACATCCGGATTTTTCGTCATGATGGATACTAGTATCCATAGAACCATCTGGCTCTGTGACTCTGAAAACGAGGTTTGTAAGATTTGAACCAGCATTACAGGACTTTGGAAGCTGATTATAATAAGAAAAGACACAACTCAAGAACATGAGAAACAAACTCAGACTACATTCAAATAATCAACTTAATTAAGTATATTATGATTATGTATACCTCTGTTAAAAGCTTGAGATCTCTTTTCTCAACTTGAGACACTTTCTTGAAAATCTCTTCATTAGTAGAAGACTTTACAGAAAGTGATACTACAAGAGAAACAAAAGATATTGAACAATTCAAAGAAATTACTTTTTACATCTTACAAAATAGTAGCAACAGATATTACCAGACTTCCCGTAACCCGTAGTGACTTTGAGAATTCCAGATAGATCAATGCAGCCATCACAATCAACCTATAAAATGATCAACAAACATAAAAAGAGGAAAGGAAACCAGAGAAGAAATATATATATATATATATATATAACTAAATTACAAACTAAACTTATTATATGGTATTTTAGAACATTTAATCAAAATATTCATCAATTGTAAGGAAACATGTTCCTTTTCTTTTTCTTTTTTTTTAAACATGTTTCCTGTACCTTTCGGTTTAGCCCCATCGCTTCTTGGATACAAAATCCATCTAAACATATAAGAACATTGGTACCTTCTGCAATATGGTTACCATATTCATCTAACATCTACATTTTTTTAAAAAAAAAGAGTATTATTATCAGCTTGATTTAATAATAATATACAACTCTATCATATATTATATTTACCTCCAAAATATAACTGTCGACAATAGAACCTGGAAGCAAATTCTCCAAAGCCTTTTGATTATTCTCAACAATAGACTTAAGAGGCCTAGGATTAACTGAAATATGAAAAGCTCATTAATGAAAATATCATTCTATGCCAATCTAATTATTTTGTATCTCAAAACATTTCGTTGACAACTTTATAAAGTCTGATACTAAACAACTTAAAGAATTAAGCTTACCTTTACAAGCAACTGAAATAGAAAATGGTTCGTCCTTTGAGCGAATCTCTAAAGTTGCTTTATAGTCTGGTCTGATCTGATCTAACTCATCAGTCTTAACTAGCATATTCTGCATTAGTTTAAAAAAATTTGAAAAATTAGTAGACATTGTCAACAGCCATGAAAGGACTTATTCAAGGCCAGATTTGGTATATACCTCGACTTTGAGAAGTTCATGATCATTCAACTTAGCCTTAATTTGATCAATCTTTACTTCAAACGTTGGGCTAGCTTTCAATTTAACTTCCAGACGTGGAACAGAAGTAAATGGTATATGATTTTCATACTCATCAGATATCTCAATTCTTGCCAAAAAAAAAAGAGTTTTGAGTATAGTGTATTACAGTGGTGGTGCTCATATAGTGTCCCGTTTGATGCATATTCAAAAACAAGCATTCTTGTAAATGGTGTAGTCTCTTTACAGTATCCAAGTAATTTCCCTGCATTCTCATGGTACAATCTAGCTAAATCGGCAACCTGATACAATGAATTGTTAAGAAAAAAGTCAAGATTCTAGTGATTGAACATAAGAAGAAGAACCTCTCTTTCGAAATAAATCTTCACACGCTACTTCTAGCTCTTGTCTTGTAAGTCTTGGAACATCCTTCAACATTTCAGAATCTGTAACAAAAAACAACTTCTAAGTAAAAAAGTTTTCTTCATTTTTCCATCTCAGCTTTTGTGTTGAAGTTACTAACCAATGTAGACTGT
>OVBE01000839.1:0-21294 GCA_900406425.1 Iberis pinnata
TTGGATTTTTGAAAGTCTAAAGTGTATATATGAAAAATGCAATATATGATATTAAATATGCTAATTTTGGATTATTTTTTTTTAAAAAGAACATATATTATGTTACTTTTGTATAAGTAAAGTTGATATTTATATGTAGATATTATTTATATCCAAGAAAACCACAAACAGTCACAAATCAGTTGCTAAATTAGCCACTGATTTGTGACTACAGAAAAAAAAATACAGTTGTCGCTAATCAGTGACTAATAAAGTAACTTGCAAATTAGTCCCAAAAAGAGTATTATCACTATATATTATTTTTCACTAAATTCTAAATTTGTTTTAGAATTTTTAACACGTATATTAATGATTCATAAATAATCAATACTTAAATATATACACATAAATAATATTATATATAAAAATACTATACTTATAACATTTGTTGATACTTAACATATATATAACCTATGTTGAATCTTTAAAAGTTTTAAGTGTATATATGAAGAATGCAATATATGATATTAAATGTTCTAATTTTGGATTTTTTTATAAAAAAACATATATTATATTACTTATTTATAAGTAAAGTTGATAAATTATATGTAGATATCATTTATATCCAAGAAAACCACAAATGACATTTATATGTAGATATCATTTTTATTAATTCTATTAATTTGCTTACAAATAATATAAATATGTATATTATTTTAAATTATATAAATATATTTTATAAATTGTAATTATAAATTATTGATTTACAAATGATAAGTTCTTACATTCTATAGTTGTGTTTTATAAATTTAAATGTATATTTAGTGATTTACAAATGATAATTTATTATATTACAAAATAAATTATATTATTTATAATATAATACTAGACTTAAAACAATTTTTTACACTTAACATATAAGTCATGTTCATATTATTAAATTTAGTTGTAAAACAATCACTCTTTTTGAGACTATTTAGCGACCACATTACTGAAACACAAAACAGTAGCTAAATGGTTACAAAAATAGCCACTATTTTACATCTCCTTGTATGCGGCTCCTTTTAGCAACTAATTTGCGACTAATTATTGATAGTTGTAAAATAGTTGCAAAATAGTTGCAAAACAGTCCCTACATATAGCCACTAACTGTATAGTCACTAAAATCAGTTGGTAATCAACTGTTTACTTTTGTAGTAAGATCATGAAAAAATAAAATAAAAATATTATTGTTATTATATTATAAGATGAAATTAGTTTTATGATCTAAGATTTTAGGGTATAGAGTTTAGGGTCTAGAGTATAATTTCAATGGATTAAAATTATAATATCTATTGGCATTTTTTGTTACAAATTAAAAGCAAAATTCAATCTTAAAAACATAATAAAATTAGATACATGATGAATTATTTTTCAATATATAATCTGGTCCAATTTCTCTCTTTATTACTCAAAAATTCTCAGTCTTGTCCAATTTTTGTTTTTTTTTTTTGCTTTTTTAGTTTTTATATAAAACATAGTTTCATTTCAAGTAGAGAAAAAATAAAGTAAATGAAATTGTCTTCAGCCTAACCAACTCAAACTCAAGTCAATAACAGAAACAAAAACTAAGTAAAAACTTGCAAAAAAAGGCAAAACCTTTAACTTGTATTCTATAGTTTGTTTTCTACCAGCATACTGTCTTCCTTTGATCAAACTGGTATGCAATAGGCATACCTAAGAAACCAACAAATATGCTAAAGAACCATTGTGTTAATGTCAATGGTGTAGTGGTTGCAAATGTTCCTGAAAGAAGACTGTTGCTCCAATAACAACTATAAAGACAGAATTGTCTAATATCCCTTTAAAAACATCGATTTCTTCCATCTCCCTCAAGCTTATTTCATTAAATACCTGAAAATTTTAAAGACCAAATCTTAAGCAAGTGTGTTGTTAATTTCTCATCTCAAACAAAGCTTTCTCACTATCAATCTGACAGAAACCAGAAATCAATTTGGCATACACATCATGTCCTGGATCAATCCCTTGTTTCAAAACCTGTTTCAATACCTAATAGCCTTCTGAAACCTCTCCACCATCACACAAAGCTTGAATCAAATATGTTAGACGTTCAAATACAGAGGAGAAAAAGAGTTATAAAAGCTTACCTTTCAGAGATGGAGGATCATCTAGGATGATTCAAAGCATGATAATCGAAATCAACATTGAAGATAAAGAGAAGCAGAGAGTTTTACTCAGAGGCAAAGCTGTGACTGTCATGAAAGGCTCTATCTTTGTTTGGCAATAACATATCAAATCTCAAAATGAAATATGTTTATGTTACCTACAATTGGAGTGTCTTGGACAAGTGATTTAAGCTGTCTGGAAGAATATAATATCGTCTGGTTGCAGAAAGAGGAACAAAGTGTATATGTAGGCCATGAGCGAAGCACCTAAAATGGATCCCTCTTCAGCGAACCCAATAGTGGAACTAGTGGCATATTAATTTGCTATATCCAATCGTAGTTCGAAGGACAATACACATGGATCAACAAGAATTACTGAAAGTTTCATAGAAAAAGCCACCTTCTTGATGGTTAGAATTCAATTACTGAGAATGAGGTTCGAGAGATAGAATGTAGAGCATATCCTTGAAAACTTTCACTCAAGCACAACTTTGAGAATGCTTGTCTTGAATTGTCCTGCTTAATTTAATATCTTCATAAATTTGAATCATCAAAGGCATTTTCAATCCATTTTAGCTACTTGAATTACTGAATACATATGCATCTCAGATGTCAACCGACTAACTAAAGCACACCAATTTTTAACCTAAGTTTTTTTTTTTATTTTTAACATTCCATTTATGAACTTTAATCTTGTTTATCCTTGTATCTTAAGTTTTAGATCTTGGGATTCTTGATTAATTACGCTTGGATTTTTGAGATTGATGGTTGGGTTTTTTGTGATAAGGAGGGTTTAACACTTTTTCATAGAGAATGTCTCCCTTTGAAAATGTTCGACGAAATTCTCTCAAGTACCAATTTATGAGTCAAACTTACTGAGCTTATGGGAATAGTTGATTAGGGTGTTTATTGAACTTATGAGCCTATTTTTGATATATGATAATCATTGGATTAGTATTATGACTAATTGCATGGGAATGTGTTTTAAGTATTTCTTATTGCTCATCTATTTGAGTTGATATTATCCTTTTGTACATTGCCTATTGTAGTTTTGACTTTAGAATTGTCTAATTTATTATCTTTTTCATCCTTTTTTTTTTTTTTGTTTTAGTTGGTTATTTGATTTATGCTTGATTACGATTTTTGTTAATTGCTAAATAATGATGCTTCATGGTTTTCTCACAGTTGGTTGTTTGTTTATGTTGTTCTTAATGCTAGTTTAGTGATAGTTCTAAACTTAGATCATTAGACAATATCTAATATGGAAGGTGTTTGTGAAAGTGTTTGAATCAGTCGTCTATGAACTCTACTTGCCTAGCCAAAGGGAGTTGATGATTATGATTTAGTGGACAAATTGGGATTGTTTCTTAAAACTCATTGATTGTCTAATTTCAAATTGGAGTTTATGCTAGTACCATGAAAGAGATTAGTTATAATTTTGAAATTTATGTTCTAGAATATAGTTTGAATTGACCTCTTGCATCGTTGTTTGATTGTTGATCGATTCTCATGATAGTTAGGTTCATGATCTAATGCTTTCATTAATGTTTACTTCTTTGTTCTATTTTTTTCTCTACATTTTATTCTTTAGACAAAAACTCATAAAAACACATCGTTGTAGTTTAGTTTGTAGTGTTACAAAATTTAGTTCTAGTGGATTAACATTATAATTACTACGCTAATTGATTTATTCTTAAGATTGATAATTAATGAATTAAGTTGATTAAATTTCAATAAATAAAATCACTTGTTAATAATAACATGTTTGATCGTTATGCTATAGTGATAGTAGTCACCATTTGAGGATAAATCACCTTTTTACTTATTCTAGTAAAATTATAATAATTGATAACATAAACAGTCATAGTCTCAAAGGTTAAAAACACTAATTTAGAAAAATTAGATAGAAATGATGTCCCTAGAAGCGCGATATATGCTGTTACAATAAACGACCGTTAGAAAACTAAAGAGACTCAACGAGAATTTAAAGTTCTTGTTTGAATTATAAACAAACGGAGTCAGCAGTAAAACTAAATGGTGTAACGAGTGAACTCGGTATACGGGTCGGATACAAATGTTTCATGCTAATGGTTAGTTTTACTTTTTCTTAAGTGAATAATCAAAAGAAAGAAAAAAAACTCAAAGCAAGTGGCGTCACACTTCTCTGATTTACCCACCAATAGGAATTAGCATTAAATCAGCAATTTCCTAGATTTGGACAAATATATGGCGAACAACATTTCTACTTAGTTATTTTTCTTTTTTATATTTAGTTTTTTTTAAACCCTTTTTGTAACTTGAACACAATGGACCGTTTAATTGGCTCATACATAACAATTTTGAAGGAGAAAAGAGTTGAACTCCCGAACTCTTGATTCCAGGTGAGAAGTGTGGAAGTGGACAAACCACTAGACGCAAACACTTCTCTAAAAAAAAATCAATATCAAACCTATCATATTGTTGACTTAAAAATCAATTGATATCTATAAGAAGGAAGATAAGTGAGAGATTTTTTTATATAAACATTGGAAGTTTCAGACATTTGGTCCATAGTCTTTTCTAATGCCCAAAGTCATTCATTGATAATATATGGTTAAAGCATGAATCGCTCCTCCCAAAGGATTCGAATTAGTAACCTTGAACACTATTTGAAATGTCTCAACCACTAGATCAAAGTCTGAAGTGAGAGATTTAACTCCTTGATAATAAGACTGATAGATTATTTACATGATAGTATTATAGGAGATATATTAGAATATTTTTATTCATTTACAATATATTGTGCATATTTTTATAAATCTAATATATAATGAGGAAGTTGGTGCTCTCCCCTCATGCTGCCACCTCAGCATTGTCCAAAAAATTCCCATAAAAAACTGCCACCTCAACAATGTAAAACTTTTTTAAAAAAAAACTTCCTCATTATCAAATCTTTAAACGATCATAGAGCAACTAATACATGCTCTGAAACCCCCTCCATGAAAAAGTCATATTACAGATGATGATAGAGCTATATATATGCTCTGTGTTCTTTTTTTATTTGATTCAACTCCATTCCTTTAGATCTGTTCCGATTCACTTTATAGATGCGCCCAACGCATTGCGATTTGGATTTCATGATTTTAGATGTGTTTATCCAATGTCTAAGAAACGCCCAAGGATGAGCGAAGTTGGTCGTCTGCCTCAATTTGATGATGACCCGATTCCTACAGAGGTTTGTACAAGGAAATAGATTAATAAATTTTTAAACCCGCCTCTTTGATTGAGTCATGTTGTTCTTAAGTGAACAGTCTAATGGTGGCTCTGGTGGTGGAGTGTAAGAGCCTCTAGACGACACATTCTTCTTCTTCTTCCTCCCACGAGTAACCTGAACAAAAGGCTCTTCATCGTAGGACACTAATTGGAACTCAATCTTCTCGATTATCGGTGCATTCATTGACACATCAGGAGATTTTATCTGGTGTAGGAGAATATTGGTTTTGGTATTGTACAAAGAGTCTTTCGTTTCTTTTACAGGCTTTCTTCAGTTAGGCATGGAAGCTCTACGAATCAAAGCCTCTGATTTTCGGTTTCGAAGCTGTGATGAAACAGGAAGCTACAAGCATTGTAGAAGAAACAGTTCTGAACTCTGATATAACATTCACTTAAAACCAGTAATGAAGAATGGATCACTTACTTGACCACGGTCACTTCTAGCCTGTCTTGATCTCACAGGTGAAGCCGAAGCTCCCGCTGGAACAAAACTCTTACAAACCTCTGAAGTTCTACGAACTACTGTTCCATCAGAGCTTTCATCTGTAAGGGACTGTGTTTGAAGGAACTGAGTATAGACTCTCACTCTCTCGTCTCCAGTGACTATCCTTTCAAACCTACAAAGGTTAAATTCGAGACATGTTGTTTCCACCCCAATGTTGATGTCTATGGCAACATCTTCTTAGACATTCTTCAACTATATACAATACATGTCCTACTTGTGCATCTTATTACTAGAACAAAATCAGACATACCTTATATCTGTTTTCACATTTTCTTGTTTCAAGATAAATGGTCATCTGCTTATGACGTGAGAACAATGCTACTATCAATTCAAAGTCTTCTGGGAGGTAAATCTATCGAGTATACCATTTGTTCTTGAACAAAATATTGGTTAATCCAATAACTGATTGTTTCTTCTTACATGTACACAACGGAACATCAGTTCACCATTGAACACTCAAGCAGTTCAACTTTGGAATAACAAAGAAGGTAAAGAAACAAATAATTCAGTATTCAATATAGAACCAAACTTGTTTGGAGTTTTTAAGTTATGAGTTTTTTATCTTTCCTGCTTCCATATGCAGAGTATAAAAAATGGTTGAAAAACTCTTTAAGGCTCCAGGGTGTGCATGATTTTCTTCATAGCTCTTATGTTTCATAATTCTCCATCGTCTTTGATGATTTTACATTAAACTATGCTCCATAAGAAACATTTTCTTTTGTAGGCGCATGTATATTTCTTTCTATTTCCCAGGCAGTTATGTCTGATTACCAAACACAATAGAGATTTATCAACTACACTCCATCAAACTATCACTGCTACATTCTAGCTCAGCAGCCTATACACAAGAAGTGAGATGATGTTTACTGGTTCGGTTTTAAGTTATGATTATATACCTAAGAACTGAATCACATAACACACGCTTTTTATGAGTTCTTAACCAAACCACGGCTGAAGAAAAAAGCAATTGACAAAATCAGTCAAGTCTAATAGATCTCACATTGAGATAAACAAAGCTTAAAGACTTACAATGCCGCAGAATATTGCGCTGGAAGTGGAGGAACGATTGATCTGTCCAACAAATGACTGAGATTATACCCAGTTTGCAAGGCGACCTTCCTCCTAAGCGAAAGGGTGTTCCTTTTGTTGGTGGAAAGTAAGTAACTTTGCTAGGAACAATCATCTCTGTTAGATTCTTCGACAGCTTGTTATGGAAAGTTAAATTTATCTATTTTCTACTATTACATTAAAACTATTTGCTATGTTGTTTTGGCTAGATTTGTTTCAGATAAAAAATGAATTCGTATTTTATTGGATTGAGTTGTTATTGTTACAGGAAAAAAGTAGCAGCTTGTGCTAAGCATTTCGTTGGAGATGGAGGTACAGTGAGAGGTATAGACGAGAACAACACGGCTTGTGTTACAGGAAAAACGACAACTCTTTATGACTAATTTGGTTAAACTAAATATAGCTGGTCGTAATTGGTTAGATTAGGATTTCAGAACTGCTGGAGGAGCATCAAATATAGGTTCTCACCAGTTAAGTCTCACTTGTGGCTCAGGTAAGTAGCATCACTTCATAAGATTTTTGAAGTTCTTGTGAAAGGAAGAAATGCATGTATAAAGGCTTAGGCGGTTACAATTTTGGTTCCAAATAACTTACGAATTATTGGACATCATAATTTATAATAAATCCCGGAGATTAATTGATATATTAAGATGATCCAATGTGTCTTGGTGAATGCTAATTGAAATTACAGACAAACCAAACCCCCTGTATAATCCCCTAACGCCATATGACTTGATGATTTTTGTAGCATCATCAATTCCACCAGTATATGTAGCATGGCCTGAGTATCCTTCTACCATCAACTTTTGGCTAACCTGAAACAAATAGGGGAAATTGAGGTTTCACCAACTCAGTGAAAGACATTTATAACATGTGCAGAACTTACAAAGCGGTTTTGGAGATATACATACAACATCAATTGGGATAAAGACGGACTGTGAGAAAAGAGATGCAGCCATGCCAGCAATTCCATTGCCAATGGCAGCTTGTGTAGGTTCATTTAAGTTGAAAGGTGCAACCAACTTAAAAGCTGAAATCTTTGTGGTCTCAAGAGCAGTTAGAAAGATAATCCTTGCAGGTATTGCACCTGTAATAACAGTTCCAAAACCTCGGTATAGACCAGGAACACCGTCGTTCTAAACTATGTTATCAATTTATTCCACGTAGAATGGTTTACACTCTTCTTGCTAAAGACAGTGCTTAACACTTTCTACTAAATCAAAAGGACTACACTCTTTTTGCAAGGTGTAATCTTCAATCAAAACCTTACTTCAACGAGGCTGGCTATGAGAGGAGGGCTGGTTCTGCAGCGGGTGACTGGAGCACTAAAAGTTTCAGCGAGAAAGTATTCTTACTGTCATTAAAGACCATGGTTTACAACAGGAGGCGACCACCCAAGGTAAGGTAAGAAAAAACTTATTTAAGCATACAAGTAGAAGCCTAAAGATGTTTTATCATATATGAATTATTATGCTCGTACAAGCCCAAATATTTTCCATCATGAACCCATTTTAAAAAAAACCCAAACCTCTTCTTACGGCAAAGCCCATTAAAATGTTTCTACATAGTTCTCATTAAACCTAATATTAATATATAAGTCTTCTTTCTAGAAACCTCCGCTTTGTATCCAAGCATCTACGTTATAGAGCTTTACAAAATTCAGCAACCTCAGTAATGGAGGAAACCTGAATCGTCCATAGGTAATTAATTTTCTGTAATATCTCTCCCACTAAACTTTTCATATGCATGTTCTTCAAATTATATATATTTCCTTGCACATCACAAAAACCTCACGCTCTCCTTACTCACACCAGATTTCTCTCACACTCTTTGCTTCTGTTTTCTAAAATGGCTTCTCTTGATGTTGTTGCAATCCCTGCCCAAGCTAACTATGTTACTTTTGATGCTTTGTCCATTGGTCGCTCATCTCAACAGATTGTTGGTCGCCTCCTTCAGTTTTGGGAAGCTAGGAACTTCAACAAGAATGGTGAATTGATGGGCATAGTCCTTCTTCTACTTGATGAGAAGGTAAACTGTAACTTTTATTATATCGCTAATATTGTACAATCATACGTCTTAGCATATTACTCATGTCTACTCTTCATTATTTTGTCAGGAATCTGTTATCCATGGATTCATACCAGCAGTGCGTGCCACCCAATACATTGAAATTCTGAAAGAGGGCCTGATTTTTCAACTATGTGACTTTGAAGTTGGACGATGCCCTAACCTTTACAAAATCACGGACCATCCGTTTGTTGTACGTTTCATTGCAGACACAACAATCATCCATGTACCTGAGATAGGAACTTCCATACCTCTTCAGAAGTTCATGTTACGTGAACATGCCAACCTCCAATCTTTAGCTAATACTAATCTTGAACTTCCAGGTTAATCAAATGAGATCTATCATCTCCTATTAAATAGTTTTGAAACCATTTCAACTCACAGTTTACAATAACACTTTATTTCTTTCCTCCAGATGTTGTTGGGAAAATCCGTCTTGTCCAGGGCGATAACTTGGATGACGCAACATCTAGACAATATCTCATTGTCCGCTTTGAAGTTGATCGGTAACACTAACTCAATTTAAACTTACTAACTATCAGTTGAAAGTTGAAGTCATCTAAATAGATTAATCTAAGGTATATAAATAGTTCTCCTAGACTGAGTAGTACAAGAATTGGTTTCTAAAATATTGAAATTTAAAATCACCGTCTATTTATTAATC
Source organism: Iberis pinnata (assembly GCA_900406425.1). NCBI lineage: Eukaryota > Viridiplantae > Streptophyta > Magnoliopsida > Brassicales > Brassicaceae > Iberis > Iberis pinnata. The sequence goes on from OVBE01000839.1 coordinate 9,701, forward strand.
CAATTTTCCCACAGATATGGTACATCTAATTTTCAAGCTGTTTATTTGTGTTCTGCTCACTAAATTTGGTCACTATTATGATATTATGATGATGCTTCGTTTCTCTGTTTTTGACTTCTATTTAAGGGAAATATTTCCTCCATTTAAATTTCTCTATTTGTACAGGTCCCTTATACTTTCTCTGACATTATGGGATGATGTGGCAGCAACCTTTCGTGCCCATCTCGCCTCTGAAGTCCCTATGAATTCCGTCATGGTTGTAATAATGGTCAATCCAAAGCAATTTGGTGGTAACCTCTACCTTAACTCCACAGCAGCAACTAGATTTTTCTTTGACCCAAATTTACAAGCCATTAAGGAGTTCTCAACCAGGTCACTTCAAAAACTACCTTTTACAATTTCCCCTATAACACTTTCAATTCTATTACTTTCTGACTTATGCACACTCTGTAACAAGGTACAGGTTGGCAATTGAAGCGTTCACACCGTACAAACGGATTGAAACTTCCGCTGGAATTAAAAAGAAAGAGTTGGTTACAATTGCAGAACTCAACCATTACATTACTCAGGCAAATGAGCAGGTAAAAGTAGAGATCATTCATTAACTTTTTATAAACACCAAAATGTAAAGAATAACACTTTCTACATCCTTTGATATAGTCCCAAGATGCTGATTTTCTATGCAAAGCATGTGTTGTTGCAATCCTTAAGAGTAATGGATGGTCTTATGTCTCATGTGTCGGATGCAACCGAAAACTAGAAAAATATGGCACCACTCTCCGATGCCCCAAATGTGTGACACACAAATTAACCGGAGTTGTCAGGTAATAGAGAATCACTTTAATCGCAATTAATTTACACCAAAATTCATACTCTCTCTTTACTAAATGTTTCATCCTGTTTTGAAGGTACCGTGTCGAGCTTGCAGTTCATGATGGACATGATGGTGCAACATTTGTTGTTTTTGACAAAGATATGACCAAACTTACTTCAAAAACAGCAGCTACTTTGACCCTTGAAGCAGTAAGTTTCAGACCTCTTACCCCTCATTGCAGAAGCTAAACATTTACATAACATTTTCACATCTGATTGTCTTTAAAACATGTAGGGTGATGGTGAAAACTCCAACCAAGTGCCCAATTGCTTAGAGGCTCTTACCGGAAAACAATTTATCTTCCAACTAAGAGTCACTCCCTTCAACTTTAGTCCCAAACACAGAACCTTTACAGTTTCAACTATGACTCTAGATGCAGCAGAGGTAGATATTTTCAAGTTTAACATTTTTTATACCAAAATCTGTTTTTAAAATTGAACATTATTTCCATCACTCATCCTGCGTACACTAAATTAATCATATGGAACGTGTTTTCAGGCTGGATTGGTTGAAGGGATTGACCTCAACAATCATCCACTAGGTGTAACTACCATTTCTGAGACGGCCAATGTGGAGATTTCACCTGGTTCTAATTCAGAGAAGCTTGAAACTTCGACAATTGGGTCCGTTGAGAAGAAACGCAAACGTAACCTTGAGTAATTCTACCTACTCAAACAGTCGTCCCCAACTTCTTTTTATTTTACCGATTTCTATTCCAGTTTAAGTTCTACCTTACGTTTTTATCGTTTGGTTTTTTTTCCCAAAACAATATTACAGTATCGAATACTGGTTAATGTTTTATAATAAAGGGGTTTAACGACTGACACATTTCCTATATGTTTAAAACAAACTATCTAAGATGATCATATATTACGTTATTATCGTTTGCCACCAATTTTTTTCTTGTGTGGCTAAAACAGGAGAAGAAATAGTCATAACTAAATGTATGTTGCTGTTATTTTTAATATTTACATGCTTAGGAACACTCCCTCTCCAACACTCCATCTAGGATCTTACTGAAATGTTCTTGAGTAGTGGTTCACTGCGTTCCAGCATTCACCAATTGAGAGTTACAAAGACACTAACCCATTAAAGACTGCAGACATTTAGAAGGAGTTATGAAGATGATCATTATAATAGATTGTATCAAAATATCATTCAAAATGACTTACAAAAATGATCACTACAATATATTGTATCAAAATATAGTTAGACGTCTCATAATTTTTAGGAGAACTTCGAATTTATATATATAAGTGATGAAATATATTTTTAAAGAAAATGTTGTTATAAAAAAAAATATCTTCTATTGATGGTTTTCAAGGTTTTTAAATTTAATTTAATGAGTGAGTAATTGTTTTATTGTTTTTTAAATTGAAGGAATGTTTTTCATCTTTTCAATGGTTTCTGCATCTTCGATTATATTTGTATATTTTTTGGTACCGGAGACAAAAGGCTAATCACTTGGAGAGATACAAGCATTGCTATCCAATTTTGTACATTAATTTAGGTAAAATATTGAGATATATCGATCATTATAAATGACAGTAATCATTTATTATAATGGGTGTGTGTGGATTTGGAGAGATTTGTGTATGGATCAAAGTGGGTGGGCATTCGGGTACCCGTTCGGGTTCGGGTCGGGTTTTTCGGGTTCTCGGGTTTTTCAGGTTGGAGGCTTAGAACCCGTTTGGGTATTTTATAGTTTCGGATCGGGTTCGGGTATTTTAGCTTCGGGTTCGGGTCAGGTTCGGGTATCCAAACTTTTTTGTAAAAAAAAAAAAAATTCATACCAAAGCAACATAAAGTTATTGTAATTTGAATCAAATTAAATTTTTAATTAATGTTAAACCGGTTTAATTATTAATTTAAATACAATTCTTTCTTTATTTCATTTGAATTTATTTAATCATTAAAATTTAAAGTATTACATAAAATTATACAATACATTTTCTTATACAAATTCAACTTAATTATAAATTTTAGTGTATAAATAAATATATAAGATTTCAAAAAACTCATTTCTTTTAATTANGGATTTCAAAAAACTCATTGCTTTTAATTAATAAATTAGACAACTTAATATATAATTAAATTTCTCTGTGAATATATATATATATATATATATATATATATAATAACAAACTTATACATAACTACATATTTTATAAAATTGTCATAAGTTCGGGTACCCATTCAGGTTTTTTCGGGTTTCAGATAATACCCATTCGGGTTTGGGTATCCAAACTTTTAGAAAACAATATCCATTCGGGTATTCTATATTTTTGGTTCGGTTTCGGTACGGATATTTTTGGTCGGATTCGGGTTCGGATTTCAGATTTCGGGTTTTTTGTATGAAATAAATTTCTGTACTTTGGGTTAAAAAAATATATTGTGTGATTTTAGTTATAATTTTCTTTCAAGTTAATGATGATAGAAAAAAGACAAACAGATTAAGGGTCAAGTCTAATCATCACAAACATTTGAGACAAACTCATATAATACATATGGTTTTCGACGTATGATAATGTTTAAATTATTTTACAACCCTTTTAAAAAATCACAGAAATATAATATACTAACCACAAATTTTTATAGATAATAAAATATCCTCAGATTATAAATAAAAACCTGGCCATCGATTTTCCTTGAGTTTATATTAAATTGTTTTTAAACATTACCTCTACATTCCTTTCAAATATAATTTTAGACAACTACAGTACAATGATGGTTGCATTAAATATTTGATTCTTTAAACAAAGTTGCTAAACCGATCATTCATAAAGCAGACGAAACGGTGCAATTGGTTTAACACCAAACTGAAATAAGTGTCTTCATTATTGTTCTTCCATTCCTTCTCTTCCTCATTAACTTAAACATAACTCACAACTGCAGCATCTACAACTTATAAACTCCAACACTAATAAGTATCGAAATAAATTCAGCAACTCTAAAGACACCACCAGAGTCTAATAGTAGGGAAAATCAATAGTCTAACAATGATTGATCCACCTATATATATAACCCTACAAAACCATACCGCATTCAGTTGTCTCCTACAGAAAAACTCACAGAAAATGGATCCACAAAAACATCATGTAAGCTCTCTTGAAGCATTACCTCAAGATCTCCTAGGTATAATTGTGGCCAAGGTTGGTGCATCCAGCCCAGAGGCTTATGTCAACTGTATTAGTTCGTGCAAAGAATTAGGCTTCACCGCTAACGATGAACGAGTGTGCAAGGCCCTCAACTTGTCTCCTTTAGTCAATAACCCTCATGCATCAACCCTCTACCCTGCACTGATGAAGAAATGGTTAGACAACAACAATGCAGATGCCCATTATATCAAAGGTATTTGGAATTACTTTGTCCTAGACAAGGTCACTCTAGGATTTCACCATTTGAGTATATCAGCAGGTGAAGGGCATAAAGAGGCTATCTACTTGTATGCTATATTACTATTGTGCAGAAGCAGGTTTGAAGAAGAAAAAAAATATTTGGGAATACTCAAATGGGCAGAAAACATTGAAATATTGGAAACATGCTGGACAAATATCAAGAAATCACTGCGACAAATAAGTATTGACTGGAAAGTATGCTATGCTTATTCCCTTCGCAAGATGGAACCAAACAACTCATGCAACCTCAACAACATGGAGAACATATGTGCCAACTGTGTGTACTACAAAAGAATGTTTAAGTATATCTTTAGGAAATAATTTCAAACATCTACAAAGTTGAAAATCAGGATTTAAAAATTATCCTAAATAAACTGCTTGTACGCCTTTCACATAGGCTCCTACCAGATTGGTTATGTTTCCTTTTCTTTTCTCCTTACATGCTTGCATTCACTCATTATGCTAAAATTTTCAGTTACTAATAATTCCAAATCTTAGGTTACTTAAGGAGAGAAAGTGTAGCTTCACTTACATCAGTGCGCATTTGATTTAACCCACCATTACTTCTCACAGTTATACAATGATCTCATCTGATATGATATTTCTGCAAAAGATAAAGGAACCTAAAATGATAATGAAATCATAAACATAACTTTATATAGATTTAGAATATATACTCTTTAAGGCTCCAGGGAGTGCATGATTTTCTTCATAGCTCTTATGTTTCATAAATCTCCATCGTCTTTGATGATTTTACATTAAACTATGCTCCATAAGAAACACTTTCTATTGTAGGCGCATGTATATTTCTTTCTATTTCCCATGCAGTTATGTCTGATTACCAAAGACAATAGAGATTTATCAACTACACTCCATCAAACTATCACTGCTACATTCTATAAAATGAAAAAGCTCACCCGAGACCATGCTTTGGTAGTATCAGCTTTAAGGGACTCATCATTTTCTTGTAAGCTTCTTTGTACTAGATTGACGTAGTCAATGTTTCAGCTCTTAAACTGATGATGAACTATACTATTCTTATGTCTTTGGTCCTTCTATCATATTGCTTAGTGCTTACCTTCATATTCATATTGCTCAGTGCTAACCAAAAATAAACAAAGAAGTGTGATGTTTTAACATTGAGAGTAAAATATAAATCTTAACAATTTTACCTTCTCAAATAAGATCATAAAGATAAAAGATTCTACCTTTATCAATTGTTACAAATCAAGAATCACTCTAAAAAGATCCAAATAAAGTCACTTCTTTCCTTCATCTAAATTGAAAACCCACAAAGAAGACAACAATGTTACCTTATGCAGCTCAAAGAAGCCCATAAAGATATTAATTTGGATCAATTCTAATCTTCTGCTTCAATGGCTGCATTGAGAGCATCAAAAGCAACTACTTTGTAAAGCTCTCTCAAATAACTGAGGACCATGTACTGATTGACCATTTATAACAAAAGAATCATATGTCAAAAACGATCCTACCAATAATTCAAAGAAAACTTTTTTCAATTATAGAGAGTAATGAGAAACCAATTCTAACAGCAAGTCACACCAATTACAAATGCAACACAACATAAAACCTACTTCAACTCAAGTCCTTCTAAACAATATTGAAAACGTATAAACATGTTGTCCTAATGTATCTTTCCAAAGTCCACCGGAAGCAAAACTCAACTTATGTGAATGATCATGATTCAAACGTACTTTTGTACCTCCAATACTACTTAATACACAAAAAATTTAATAATCACACATACAACTAGCCATAAATAACATTACTAGCCAAATTGATTTGTGTAATACATGTATATTATGAGTAAAACTAAGGCATTTACCATTGCCAAGGACTTTTCATATGACTGCAGAGTTACAAATTCATTTAAAGCTAAAACGGAGACATCTAAAAAAGAAAAACTTCAGGGACTGACAAATACTACATGCAAGAAAGTATGAAAAAAATTGAAAATTATGGAGTGTGAATCATCAGGCAAAAGAAAAAGAAACACCATGGTTGAGAGGACAAATATGAAAAGGGAAAAAACAATTACTAATGAAGTAAAACAGAGCAAAGAAGAAGAAACAAGTAAGTCAATCAACTACATTTCTCATTTGCAAATAAATTGAAGATTCAAACACTTACTAAGAACAACAACCAGTAAAAAACCAACCACCCTTTCATTACAGGTGTTATTGAAGCCGCTACACATGATAAAACCCAAACTGCTGTTAATCAAGGTCCGTAAAACAAATACCGAACAATAAGAGTTTTAAATTGAGATAGTGCGATAGGTGCACCTACGCGCCAAGATATTATAATGTCACTGGCACCTAGGTGCTCGCCTCCGTCGCTTTTAAGATTTTAAGCGTAGGTTGATTTATGATAGGCATATGTTGAAAAACCTAGAACATAGGTAAAGGAAGAAGAAAAAAAGGTTCACAGGTTCGTGGATCTTAGTTTTTTGAATTTGGTTAAACCAAACATTTACAATTTTAAACCATTTGATTTATTTTAGACCAGTTATTGTCCGTTTGAGGTACGTAGCCTCTAATTAAAAGTATTTCATTTTGGTTTTTGATAAAGTTGGTATGATTTAATTAAGTTTTTTTTTTCATTTAGACTTTAGATCGGTTCAAGTTGCTTATCAATTAGGGATGCTCAACAACACAATTTAGAAAAACAAATGAAAAATAATTACATCTAATTAATTGCGGACCCATTTGGGCTTCTCCGCGTGGTCATTTATTTTTGCGGACGCTTCATGGGCAAGTCTGCATGGACGCGGACCAAATTATGTCCCTCCCCAACAACATTCGTGTCCAAACGGGCCTGTCTGCGGACGTTCGCTAACTATATTTGTTTTTTCAAGTTTTCATGTTTTGTGGTTTTAATTACTAAATTAATCCAAATTAAACATACAAAATTTTTTTTTAAAAAAAAAAACTCTTACAAAATGAAAAACTTATAAAAATCACTTTTTATAATATTTTGATTAAAAATTCAATAAAATGCATAAAAGTTTAAATTATTTTTACTAATTAAATTTCTTTAAAATATATTCAATTATATAAAAAAAATAAAATATAAACTAAAGTTTATAACTTTATATAATTTTACAATCTTTATTATTTCTAAATAATTTTCAAAATTGACACCCCTACAAAGAACCCAACACACTTACTCATTTTCATTATTTGGCAGATGAACAGCGGAAAGCACGCCGAATGCGCAAAGCTATATTATTAGCAACACGAGCTGCACGACAACTTAAAGGTAATCTTGAATGAACACATTAAATGGATTTAAAAAATGCATAAAAAAATATTAGAACCAACAGCTTTTATCCTATATACATTAAACGTACATAATTTTAAAAAGGTTTTCTATTGACAATTTCCTACTAATTTTAAACAACTAATTTCTACAATTAAAAACACAGAGATTGCACAAATTCAAGAACCAAATACGTCGTCAAAGAAAAGTAATGCTAACAAAGGCTTGCAAGAATGCCCATTTTGTAGCGCATTGGTATGGAAGCAAGAACAAATGGGTACAAAAGGGAAAAACAAAGTTCAAGTATTTACTATATGTTGTCAACAAGGACGAGTTAAATTACCGGAAGAACCGCAACCACCAACGTTTCTGAAAAAGTTGTTAACAGAATCAGTTCACTATCAACAAAATATCAGGACGTATAATTCTATTTTAGCTTTCACATCAATGGGAGCTAAAATAGATAAGTCTGTGATGCACACATCAGGTCCCTTCACCTTCAGAATTCATGGTCAAAATTACCACATGATTGGAGCATTGCTCCCAGAGAAAGGCGAAACCCCAAAGTTTGGACAATTGTACATCTACGATACTGCTAATGAAGTAAGGAACCGAATTTCAGCAATTAACCGAACCTCAAAAGCAGGAGAACTAGATGAGGAAATTGTGGAAGGGTTAATAAAAACGGTTGATACACACAATTGTTTAGCAAAAGTCTTTAGAAAAGCAAGAGACAGATATGAGAATGGAGAATGCGAGGAATTTAGTATCCAGTTGATTGGAACGAAAAAACATGCTCGACAATATGATATGCCATCAACTAACGAAATTGCTGGACTAATTGTTGGAGATTTAACAACTCATGTAGGGGAAAGGGATGTGATAGTACATCACAAAACAGGAGGACTACAACAGATAAGTGATTTGCACCCATTATTCATGACTTTGCAATATCCACTATTGTTTCCTTATGGTGAAATAGGTTTCCATGAAGGAATACCAATAGTTGACTCGGAACAAAACAAAAGAAAAAGAACTTTCATCACAAAGCGTGAATTCTATGCGTACCAAATACAAACAAGGCTAAGAGAGGGGATGACGATTGTTAAATCAAAATGCTTACTACAGCAGTATGTTGTTGATGCATACACAGCAACAGAACAAGAACGGCTACGATGGTACCGATACAATCAAAAGAAACTACGCGCCGAGTTGTACAACAATGTCAAAGATGCGGTTAATAGGGGTGACACAAATGCAAAATCAGTTGGCAAAAGAGTGATATTGCCAGCAAGTTACACAGGTAGTCCCCGGTACATGGTTGAAAAGTACCACGATGCTATGGCTATATGTCGAAAATTTGGGAATCCTGATTTATTTATCACTATGACAACAAATCCAAAGTGGGATGAAATTTTCGACCATTTAAATATGTATGGGAATGATACGCCAAATGTCAGGCCTGATCTAGAATGTCGAATGTTTAAAATAAAGTTAGACGAGCTGCTAAATGACTTCAACAAAGGTCGGTTTTTCCCCAAACCAATAGCAGGTTTCCCAACCTAATTTAAATTTATAAATTCAAAAACATAGTTCTCTTTTGCTAACCAACTTTTTTTCTCTCCAAAATAACAGTTGTCTATACAATTGAGTTCCAAAAGCGCGGATTACCACATGTCCACATACTTTTATGGCTACAAGGAGAGATGAAAAACCCAACTCCAGAGGTTGTAGACAAATACATTTCTGCTGAAATCCCTAATAAAGAAGCCGATCCAGAAGGATACAAAATTGTCGAACAACACATGATGCATGGTCCATGTGGAACAGACCGTCCATCATCTCCGTGCATGGAGAACGGAGAATGCGGGAAAAATTACCCAAAAAAGTTTGTGCACCATACTCAAATTAATGAAGGGGGATTTATCCAATATCGACGGTCAGTTAATGAAAGAGTTGTTATGAAGGGCGAAATACAGCTGGATAATCGGTCTGTGGTGCCGCACAATCTAAGGATCTTAAAAAAATACAAATCTCATATCAACATAGAATGGTGCAATAAGTCGAGCGCAATCAAATATCTATTCAAATATATTACAAAGGGAGTGGACAGAGCGACATTTATAATCCAGAAAGGAAATGGTGGAAATCCAGAGAAAGCAATCCAAAACTCCGACGTAAGCAAGAACGAGATAAATGAGTATTTGGATTGTCGATACTTATCAGCATGTGAGGCAATGTGGAGGATATTTAGCTTCAATATTCACCACCACTACCCATCTGTCCAACGACTACCAATACACCTTCCAGGAGAGCAAACCACAATATTTGATGAGGACGAGAAACTTGAAAGTGTAGCGTTTCGTTATCGAGATGGTAGAACAATGCTCACAGAATGGTTTGAGCTCAATAAGATTTCAGAAGAAGCAAGGAAACTTACCTATGTCGAGTTGCCATCTATGTTTGTCTGGGATAATTCAAGCAAGGTCTATACAAGAAGAAAACAAAGGGGAAACATAGGAAGAGTGGTAAATATACACCCAACTGCGGGGGAAAAGTATTACCTACGAATGTTGACGAACGTCGTAAAGGGACCATTAAGTTTTGAAGATCTAATGACCGTAGGCGGAGTTCTACAACCAAGCTTCAAGGCGGCATGTTATGCAAGAGGATTGTTAGATGGAGACAAAGAATGGCATGATGCTATGGATGAAGCATCACAATGGGCATCATCTAGCTTACTTCGAAGCCTATTTGTCTTAATCTTGATATACTGCGAAGTATCAGAACCTGTAAAACTATGGGAACATTGTTGGGAATATATGGCCGATGATGTATTGCATATGCAACGAAGGCTTCTCAATTTCACAGAACTAGAACTTAATCTAGCAGAACTAAAGGAGTACACATTAATTGAAATTGAGAAGCTCTTACGACAACATGACAAGTCATTAGAAGAGATTACTGGTATGCCCACACCAAACATAGCCATTTTGGAAGAGCTAAATAATGCTCACCTAAGGGAACAACAGAATTTCAACATCGCCATAGAGAAAGAGGAACATGAAAAATTATTTAAGGAGCTGAACAACCAACAAAGGATAATTTATGAAGATGTCCTTCAATCGGTTTACAACAATGAAGGGAAGTTATTCTTTGTATATGGAGCCGGAGGCACGGGTAAGACTTTCTTGTACAAGACTTTGATTTCTGCATTAAGATCAAAAAGGAAAAATGTCATGCCTGTTGCATCATCTGCTATCGCTGCTCTACTCCTACCAAGTGGAAGAACGGCACATTCAAGGTTTAAAATACCTATTAAACTGCATGAGGATTCGTTTTGCGAAATAACAGCCGGCTCCATGCTAGCTCAAATGATTAGTAAAGTAGATCTTATTATTATTTGGGATGAGGCCCCTATGGCGCACCGTCATACGTTTGAAGCAGTCGACCGAACGTTAAGGGATATTTTATCAACATCTGACAACACTGCTCAATCGAAACCGTTTGGAGGAAAAACGGTACTTTAGGTGGTGATTTTAGGAAAATTTTACCGGTTATACCCTAAGGCACCCGACAAGAAACAGTTAGTGCAGCCATAAACCGTTCGTACCTTTGGGACTCGTGCGAGAAATACATGTTGACACAAAATATGAGAGTAGATCCAGAAGAAAAGAAATTTGCAGAATGGATTCTGAAAGTTGGAGATGGAACGGCACCCAACCAAAACCAAGACGAGCAAGAATATCAACAATCATATAGCATCATGGTTGCTAATGATCTAATACTAAGAAAAACAGGGAACCCACTAGATGTGCTTTGTGAAGCAGTGTACCCAAACTTTACAGTCTCATTTCAAGATTTGGAGAAAGTCAAAGAGTCAGCTATTCTAACGCCAAAAAACGAGACAGTCGATGAGATAAATGCGTTCCTACTCTCAAAAGTTTCGGGCTTAGAAATGGAATATCTAAGTAGTGACAGTCTCGGAAACGAGAACGGAAAAGTAGATGAAGTTGAGATTTCTTACCCTGTCGAATACC
>OVBE01000839.1:21411-43176 GCA_900406425.1 Iberis pinnata
ATTCAAAACATCCATTCACATTGCGAAGGCGTCAATTCCCTATACGATTAAGCTATGTAATGACAATAAATAAAAGCCAAGGACAAACCTTGAAGAATGTAGCTTTGTATCTTCCAAAACCTGTGTTTAGCCACGGCCAGCTTTACGTCGCTCTATCACGTGTCACGGCGCCCAAAGGATTAAAAATCCTCGACTCATCCATAAACAAAGAGGAGGAAAACTATGTCACCAACATTGTCTACAAAGAAGCTTTCAATGGCCTACCAATAATGACAACTACATAAGGTATCACGATAACACTCATAATTTATACAACACTCATATTACACATAAATTTTAAAATATCATATTTGGTGCTTCACGCAGTTATATCATCACATAACTAAAAATTACACAAACAATACTGTAACAGGCAAACACAAGGAAAGAGAAAAACAGGAGCTACGCAAAACATTAGATCTTCTTAAAGAGAACAAAGGTAATATAAAAGAAGAAATTAACTACACATGTCTCTAATCCAAAATACAATACATAAAATGTTACAGACAAATTTAGTGAGCCTTCCTTTGTTTCTATTTTCTCCAGAAGACCAACAGGGAAAAAATGGAAGGGAAGCCATATACGAGCCAAACATGTTTGGAATTTGATGAAGAGAGATTCTCCAAAAAACTGAATCAGCAGTTTGTTTTCTTAGTTAATGTATTCTCGGTTCAAAATTACCCAATTATACTTCTTCAATTAGATTATCTCTACATCATATGTGATATTGTTAATAGATTTTACATTTTAGCTTTATCAATTTTCAAATATATTGGTGGCTTCATCACACTCTAATATAGTTATGTGCTCGATCTTACACACACATACTTGTAAGCCATGTTCTACACATTCACAAACATATATCGACCAAAATAAAGAAAACGGTGAAAGCATTCAACCCAAATTCATAAATCTACAGTAAAAATACACACAATTAAACATTTGAAATTGGTAGGAACCATGGGCTTTAATTACTACCAACACACGAGAAGACGAAATTGATCTATTGATTAGACGATACTGAACGAGAACAAATCCAAGTTCAAACAAATATATACACACATACAAACTCACAAATCAAGATATGTAAAATGACGATCATCAAAATTACCCAATCTTCAATAAGCCACCTTCATTAGTTAGTCATCACCATTTCCATCCACCTCAAAACTATATTAAAAAAATAAAGCTTCAGCTACTACAACAACAAAACCACTGAAAGAATACTAAAGTAGAATATTGGAAGATTGAAATATAATCACATCTTAAGGAACAGAGTATAATGACTACTTCAAAAAAACTATTCACAAATTGCCCAACTCATCCGTGATATAGATGATGGAAACTAATGTCCCAACAACCATTAGACTCAAAAAAATAAAGAACAAATCTAAGATACTCTTTTAACCACAATCACTCCGACTCGATTCTTTATTTATAGATGGTGCAAAAACAAAGAACTCAAAAAGATATTTTCTCTAAAATTTTACAAAAAATGAGAAGAACAAGACGCCGATTAAAAACACAAATGAACCTGAACAACACTTAGGGTTCCCCGAAGAAAACTCCAAATAAGCAACATCCGTGAAAAGTGAGTCTCCGGTTAACATGAGAATACCCGTCAATTGGAATCAAGATCAGATCTCTCTACACCACTACTGGCCTATTAACATATATCTCGGTAAGGCCCAGTAATTTATGTAATAAAATAGTCTCCCAATCTAATTTACTATCAACACTTTTCTTAAAGAACAAACTTTTACGACAATTTGTCATTTATTCTATCATTTTCCTGTCTATTCAATATTAATTTTCTGACATCTTCAAAACAAGAAATACAAACACATAGGATATTCACTACATTAACCCAATTTAATATTACACTAATTCTTACACATTGATTAATAATACGAATGATGGTGGAATTATTATCCGAGAACAGAAATCCGTCCGGATCCGCTCCGAAAATTATAATATCCAAAGAGACCAGATCCTGATATTAAAACTTTAAAGCATAGATATTCATATCCAAAATAAAAACAATACTTATACATTAAATATATTACAATATATATATATATATATATATATTTTTTAATATATGTTATGATATTTTAAAATTTATATTATGTTATTTTAATAAAAAAAACACTTCTAAATAATTTAAATTCTATTGTTTTAAATATATAAATTTAAAATTATTTTAAAATTAAAATTTTAATTATATTTTATAATTAGTTATATACATTTTACAAACTTATTACAAAAAAAACAAAATTCTAAAATATAGTAAGCTTTCCAAAAAAAACAATGATTTTACTCTTACCTTCGGATCCGGAAATCCGTGGATATCTCCAATCCATATCCATAACCATTTCTCGCATATCTATAAGATTCATATCTAGATATGGATATCCACAAAAACTCGGGATATACATATCCTTCCCACCCCTAACACTTAGGGTTTCTCGAAAAAGAAAACTCGAGAAAAAAACACTACTCATCTAGGCATCTATATCCGTGCAAAGTGAGTCTCCTATTAGCCCAAACCCGATATTTAAATTTCTAAACCCTTAAATTTTATTTTTGATGTTTCTCGTATTTTTTTAACATTTCAAAATGTGTGATAATTTAAAAACTTTTAGGAGTTTATAATATTTAAAAAATTACAACTTTTAAAATGATGTTACAAAGAATTCCAAAAAAAATATATCAATAGTAACCCTAAAAATCAAAAAATCCAAAAAGAAAACAAACCAATTAATTGGAACCCATGCACATAGATACTATGTATCTAATATATTACAACTTTCACCAATAATTTAAAATTTTAAATTTAGAAGGGAAAAAATATTAAAAAATTCTAAAACAAATACATAAAAATGTGAAAGAAAAGAGATCTTACGAATCTAAAAAAAAAATATTTAAGCTTAAATGTGAAGAATCATATAAAAATGATAACCCCGCGCGTAGCGCGGGGGTCACGGCCTAGTATTAAGTTAGTTTAACAGTTAGGTCTTCTAAACATTTGTATAAATAGAAATATCTCTTTGGTTATGATAACTAAGAAAATAATTATTTTATTAAATGTTAAATTTATTAATCAGATGAAGGAACTATCAAAGTGTTATATGTACATAAAAAATAGAAAACCAATAATGGCTTTCGACAATAACTAAAAAAAATCCTCTTTATATAATATCATAATCCTAGAAATTTAAGACCGTAATACTTTTCAAAGTTTCTCGTTTTCTTCCAAAATTTAAGATCGTAATACCTCTTAAACTTTCTTATTTACAAAACATATGATACTCCCTTTGTTGCATAATATAAGATGTTTAAGAGAATTTCCTTTATTTCAAAGTATAAAAATGTTTTCATATCTTTAGACAATTTTTAAAGCTATTAAATACCCTATAACCAGTAATAAAATATGAGATTTTTATTGATTGGTTGAAGCATTTTTAAAGTACACACATTTTAAATAAGAAATAACTTTTTTAATATACGCATTTTTAACTAAAAATCTTATATAATGAAACAGGGGAGTATATTGAACTTGAATTTTTAGTGTTATGATATAATCAAAACATGAATCTTTGTCATTACTGAACTTTTATAACTTATATGTATGATTTTTTGTAAATCTTAATTTTTATAATCTATGTGTTTAAAGATAAACTTATCGATTAAGAAATATATACTTAAATGTATTGATATGTTGTAAACATAAAAATATAACTCTCGCCCTCTAACTTATTCTCTTTCTCTTTTGGAAGACTATATATTTTGAGATCTACTCTTCACGCGGCGAGGGTTGATTCTGGAGGAGGAGAGCTCAAGTCCGGCTTCTTCTACCCACAAGACTCATGTTTCGAGTTCGAGATCCGCCAACGAAGCCAACGGTAGCGGATCTCAAATCTTTCACCTCAAGTCTGTCGTCTTCTCTTAGGCGCTGTGATTCCCTTCCGCCAAATTTCAATACCTTATAAACTTTGGTTAGTAAAGAGTGTGGTTTGGTGAGTAGTCTATTTCTCTGCTTTACAAGAAGAGCCAAGTTGAAGTATAGATCATTAAAACAAATACCACCATCATGTTTAGATTTTTTCACATTCTTCCATTCACCTAAGGAATTATTAAGTGGTCTTGTGTCCCCTACCCCCACCAAAACTTTCTAATAGCTTGGGTCATATATTGAAGCAAGAGTGAAGGAAGCTTGAAGCATTACATCGTGTAGACAGGTAGAGTAGTAGCCACTTCTTTAATAAGTACCCCACGACTTGCAAGAATAATAAAGTGGTCAAGATATGGATTGTATTCTGAAAACTCTGATATAGATAGGAAAAAGAAGCATATTTTCTTCGACGGATGGGTCTGTGAGAGACCTAAATATTTACCAAAACCATCGAGTTTAGGTATACCCTATTGGCTTTGTAAAGTAGTTTGCAATATAGTGGGGGTTGCTTTACGAAATTAAAGCGAAAACTTATCAAAATGACGTATTATTTCGAGAAATCACCATAACGTCGGAGGACTTGCAAGAGGAAAATACTTTCTTGGGAGTCAGTTTTGCAAAAAAAGAAGGGAGTCGTCCGCGAAAAGCATATGCGTGATAGCAGGCCCATTGGAGCTATCCTTCTATCCAGTCAAGTGACCAATATGGTGGAGGTTTCTTACAATATGGGAGAGGCCTTCATCACAAAAAAAGGAAAGATAGAGTGAGAAAAGGTCACTTTGGCGGTAGATACTTTGTTGGGACGATGTGGCCCTCTAGTGTGACATTGACTAGAAAAAAGTAGGAAACAGTAGTGATACACTTCATGATCTATTGTCTCCATTGTGCTTCAAACCCCAACCTAAGATCATATAATCTACAAAATACCATTCAGTGTTATCAAAGGCCGTAACAATATTAAGTTTCACCGCAAGGGAAGGGGAAACTCTATTACTAGTTTGCATAGAGTGCAATAGTTATGGACAACTAAGATATTGTCGATAATTATTCTACCAATGATAAAGGCATATTGGTGTCACAAAATGAACAACTTGGTCACAAAATGATTAAGTTTTAGGTCACAGATGCATGAGGTAAAGAATTGTGTCACAAAATGTACAACTTTCTCCATAATAATATTCCAATTTGACTGATGAAACCTCGCGGTAAAACCACTAGGATCCGGTGTTTTTATCAGGGTGTATTTGGGAGAGAGTCTTGAAGATTTCAGCTTTGAAGATTGGTTTGACAAGCTACTGGTTCATAGCAAAGGTTACCCTTGGCTAGATAGAACCACATTGTTCTAAGTCCTGAAATGAAATACGACCAGTGAGAGCAGAATCTCTCTCACACCACATTTAATCGAAAATGTATGAAATGAGAAATATCAAAGTGTTTGCTTTATTAGAATATCTTAAGTGTTACAAAGTTCTCTCTGTGCTACAAGTTTCACTCAAGTATTACAAATTTTACAGAGGAATTTCGGCCCCCCTTCAGGTTCCTCTGAGAGACTATTTATAGGACTCTCTCCATGACCTTAAAGAGCATTTTTCGCTTTCAGTGCGTCTTTAATGCTAAGATCCACCATTACACTCTTTCAAAACTCTTTTCCACCCTCCTTCATTCCACTGTTGCACTACACTTGGAGACTCAGCTCTAGGCTTCATCCCAAAATGTGACAGCTCATTTGTGGCTCAGCTCGTGATGGGCTGTGCTGGCCCATTATCACATTTTCACGTTCATGGGTTTCAGAGTGAATGACCATTGCGAGCACTCTCAGGAGCACCATCGCGGCTCTCTGTGCGTGGTTGTCGCAAGCACTCTCGGGAGCAATGATGCGGCTCTTCGTGCGTGGTCATTGCGAGCACCCTCAGGAACACCAACGCGGCTCTTTGTGCGTAGTCATCGCAAGCACTCTCGGGAGCACCATCGCGGCTTTTTGTGTGTGGTCGTTGTGAGCACTTTCAGAAGCACCAACGCAGCTCTCTGTACATGGTCATTGTGAGCACTCTCGAAAGCACCAGTGCGAATCTCCGTGTATGGTCATCGTGAGTAGTCTCAGTAGCACCATGTGGCTCTCCGTCTGTGGTCGTCGCAAGCACTCTCGGGAGCACCATTGTAGCTCTCTGTGTGTGGTTGTTGCAAGCACTCTCAAGAGAATCAGTGCAGCTCTCCATGCGTGGTCATCGTGAGCACCCTCAGGAGCACCAACATAGTTCTTCGTGCGTGGTCATCACAAGAACTCTTGGGAACACTGTTGTGGCTCTCCATGTGTGGTCATCGAGAACACCGTCATGGTTGTCCGTGCATGATCTTCGCAAGCACTCTCAGGAGTACCGACGCGGTTCTCCACAAGTGGTCGTCGTGAGTATTTCAGGAGCACCAGTGCAGCTTCATTCGTAACTCCACTAATAGTGGGTCATACGGCCCATTCTCATCTTCTCTGTACCACGAACCAACACGAGTCGAGCAATTTGACACGAGTCAATTTGTGCGCCCACATTTCCCCCCCCCCTTCCCCCATTCTAATAATAGAAGCTTTCTTCTGATGGAATCGCTAATTTCACGCCATCCTGAGATTCATCAAAGATTCAACGTGGTTCGGGGCTGATTTGTCGGTGGAGTGAGAGTTGAGGATCACGATTCCGAAATCAGGATCCCTTAATTCATTCATCCACTCCACTATATGAAGTGATGAGACCTTCTGGTTTTTCACGTTTACTCCATTGCTTCTCTCGGTTCTTGCGCCAGAACTCGTACTTCATTCACCAGGAAGGCTTCATAATCCTTCACTCCAAACTTCTGTAAGGTAGTTACTCTTTTTCTTTCTCTAGAGTTATCTTTTGCTTTTGTGTGAGTTCTTGAGTTTTTATGGTTTAGTTGGATTTTAGTGAATTTGATCTGTTTCGTGGTTAAAATTTGCGAGAAAATGTTGTTAATTCCACTATCTTTCAGCTCAAATCTTAATTTTCAAACAATGTTCCTCTTTTGTTCTTCGTAAAAAGTATCTTAGATACTTTTCACTTATCTCTTCTTCTTTTTTACTTTTTCCTTCTACTTCTTTCACTTTCCTCCTTTTTCCTTCTTCTCCTTCCCTATTTTCTCTTCTCCTCCTTCTTTCTTCAAGGATTCTCTCCGGCCCGGGAGCCTAATGGCTCGATTCCATGCTCGTCAGCTTGACCCACTCACCGTATCGCACTGAAGTCTGCACTGCACGACGAGAAAACCCGCACCAAGCCCCTATACTCGAGTTGGTATGTGCGGAGCTCCTCGTGCACCGCACTGCGCCAAAGCATGCACCTCGCGACAAACAAACACACGTCAATCCCCTTGCACCCAAGTTGGTCCGCACGGAGCTCCTTTTGCACTGCATCGCGCCAAAGTCTGCATCGTATGACGAGCAAACCCGCGCCAAGCTGGTCCGTGCAGAGCTCTCTACGCTGGATGGAGTCGCGCCGAACAACCTCGAGCCTAAGCTCACCCCCAGTATTGAGCCAATCAATGTCACACTTGGTTTCCCGTGCTGAGCATAATTTTCCACGCTAGATCAGTGTCCCATGCGCACTGAGTTTTCTTGTGTGCAGAGCTTGCACCCCCGAGACGGAGCTACGGCCATGCAAAACTCCTTTTTGGTCTGCACCAAGCCAGGTTCCTCTCCGAACCCCAACACACTGAAATCTCCTCCAAACCTTGTACCCAAGACTGTATCTCCGAGTAGCTTGGCTGGTGAGGTTTCAAGACTTCCTTGGCCCAAGGAACTCATTCGCTCTCCAGGTAGCGAGTCTTCATCCGACAACATCTCTACTCCGTCAAAGAAATCTTTTCTACCATGTCTCACTGGTTCCATGTATTACCGAAAATTCTCCAGGCTTCGGTCCTCACCCTCACTCTAGGTGATCTAAGGATAGATTTAGGGAATTTAGGCATAGGTGTCGCATTTCAAAGGATATTGCCTTAGTTTCTACAACATAATTAGATTGTCATAAACTTGTTAGAGAAGGTCATTGTCATCCATATGAGGTTTATTTCAGGGGATGTGGTTTCACTTTCCCCATTCCTGAGCTTTTGGTATATCTTATGCATGCCATGGGCGCCACACTACCTCAGTTAAGCCCGAACATTATTCGGTGTGTAGTTTTCCTTCAGACTCTCGCGGAGGAGTGTGATCTCCCTTTAATCGTCCCTATGTTTGCTCTTCTTTTTGGTGAATGAGTTCACCTTCGATGATCTTATTCACCTTGCAGTCATCGAGTAGACCCTCGAGCCGGGTAGAGGCTTGCTTCGAGATAGCATGCATTTTCTTTGTGATGCATATTCTTCTAAGTTACTAACTTTTGTTATTGCTCTTTCCATTTGACAGTTCTCCACTGGATAGAGCTGACTTTGGCAGTAACCTCGCACACTTTCTCGCAATCATTGAACAGAAAAGACTGCTTGGAAGGAATTTGATTAACCCCGCATACGGGATTCAGCATCTCGTCTCCGAGCTGCCACCACCACAGAACACTTTGAATTCTCACCCACAAAAATCCAATGTAAGATTCGTCTGATTAATAAGTGTATTTCCATACTTAGGAAATTTTGATGTGTTTAACTAAAAAGATACCATTTTTATTTCAGCTCTCGGTTTGATCCTAGGAACCAACATATCGAGTTATCGCCAACCAAAATCATCAAGAAAAGCCTCCGAAAATTCCATCATGGAGTCGAGCCGCATAAATTCCACACCACCTCCCACGCCTCACCCAACTCACGCCAAGAGAGTTGTGGTTGCTTCCTGCGTTGTGTTCCCTACCCGCACCAAGGCTCCCCCCCGTGCACGCGCTAAGAAGACTTGCGCCAAGAAGATCAACTCTGGGAAGGACCAACTCCGGGAAGGGGATGACTTCTTCCTCTGTTGCGATTCATGCAACTCAAACCCGAGAAGACCCACATTAAGAAGGTCGTGGTTTCTCCTTCTTTGGGTACCTCTTCCCCTGCTGCAACTCTTCCTCCCACCGCGAATTCTCTCCCTGGAGACGAATTCGCCCTCGTTTAAGGGAAGAAGTCGACTCGAGGATTGAAAAGGACATCGGTAGACAAAGGAAAGGGGATATGTGACTCTAAGAAGCCCAATGACAATTGGAGTATAAATTACAACTTGGAGCATAACATATGAACCGACCGGATGTCTACAACGTAACTTGTGCGGCAGTTCTGTCACCCAAGATGTGAGATTCCTCCACCAGAGGAGCTTAATAGTGAGAACGAAGAGAACTATCCAAAGTTCTCTAACATCATGGCCATGGTTAGTTTTCGCATTGTTGCTTCTTTTTTACTTAGTTGTTTTATTATTCTAAGTTTTTGACATTAAATTTCCCACTTCACAGCTTCTAGCCGAGTACAATAGAGAAGTGAGTTTCAACGAACTTAAGATCAAGTCTGTTAGCTCTGGGTTGAGAGGAGCCAATGATAGAATTACGAGTCTCTTCGCCGAGGTTGAGTCCTTTATCGCGGAGCAGGAAAGGAATGAGGATTTGGTGTAGCAGGCGGAAGAATGCCTTGGACGAATCAAACGCCTCGAGTCTAAGCTAGAAAGCTGTCAAATTGCGCGAGACGACTACAAGAAGAAGTTCAACCTTGTAATGTAGAACATTTATGACGACAAAGCTGCCTTCACTGGTCAGCTTAAGGAAGTTAAACCTTGCCTTCAAGAGGCAGAGAGACGCACTTCCGAGGTTGAAGTTCGCACCGCTGCCTTAGCACACTCCTCATAATCAAAGTCTCAAAGGGTTTTCGCAAATGCGAAGAAAGTGATTGGTTACAGAGCTCGTGCATGTGTCGAACAAGTAAACCATACCTCTATGTCATTTGTTTTTCTAAGTGATTTACTCTTTTCCATGAATGCTAATGTTTTGTATTGATCAGGTGAAGTTCCAACCTGCGGCTCGAGATACCACTCTCGAGCCTTATGCTCGTGCTTGCGAGATTCACTCAAAATTTGAGCTTCTTGGGAAGATTATTCGAGGCAATGTGACGGATTTCAAGTCTGAACTGGAGGAGATTTCTACCGATAGAGATTCTGCCATGGCTGCTCTATCTAAAGTTGAGGCCAAGATTTTCTTACTCAACTTAGATAGCTTTGTGCAATTATTCTGGATTCTCCGCATCCTCCTCAAATTGCACTCACTTCGCCCGCTGTTGAGGTTAATAAGGCTGAACTTGATGAGTTTGGGTCGAACATAGGATTTTCTATAGAGGATTTCCTCGCCTAGACTATGGAGATCGAGGTACCTTGCACCAAGACCTTGAAACCTATAAAGATAGAGGTACCCCGCACAGAGGCTTTGCAGCTCGTGGACGCAGAGGACCCCTGCACTGAGACTTTGCAGCCCATAGAGATAATGGATCCCCATGCTGAGACTTCAGAGCCCGCAGACACGACAGAGCCCCACACGAAGACTCACCCACTCTTTGCAGCTGATCCCGCACTTTCTTAGGAGCGTTCTCATTTTTTTCATTGTTATATATGTCTTTTGTACTCTGCTCGAGATGACCCTATGCCTTTTGTTGGAACTTAATATTATGGATTCTTTATGATTTTTCTCAGGTGGGCTTGATGCTTATGTATTCTACTAAGTTTTTTCTATATTCCTTACCATTTATTTTGCCTTAGTGAATTTCTCTTTTAGTCTTTATTTGCTTGGGTGGTGGCTAAGTTTTATACCTTGCCCCCTAACCTTTATCGAGCTGATTTTTTGTTCAAGGGGTAACATTTTTTCTTAGACATATATTTCATCTTTGCCCTCGAACTGGTCTTACCCCGAGTCGAGCTGAATCGTGATTCACTGCTCGGGTAAGTTAGTGCATTTTTATTTTTAAAACTTAGTTTTTACGCTAGATTACGCTCAATGTGACATTTTCCCATGAGCCAAACTCAACCCCCCCCCCCCCCCCCCCCNCTTACAGCTCATGGTTTTCACAAGTTAGTGCATTTTCAAGTATATTCACACTATTGTTCATACATTATATTTGCATGTAGCTTACAGTTAATTTTTCCATGTCGTGGTGGTTTAAGGGTTTTTCTTTCCCTCATAGTTTGTAGTGAGTTGTAACACCAATGCGTTTTAAGTATTTTATGCTACTGTTCATACGTTCTGTTTGCATATAGCTTACAGTACGCACGTCGTGATGGTTTGAAGGACTTGCTTTTGCTCATAGCTTGCAGCAAGTTGTAACACCACCGCGGTGGTTTTTTTAAACTTAGTTCTTTACTTTTCCATACCGGAAACTATCTAATGCCTTGTGAAATAAAAAGAAAATTATTTATTTTTGAGAGCCCCTTATAGAGGTTCACACAAAAGAATGGATAAGATCCTCATCAGAAGTGAACAAATGGAAGTTTGAGCCCGAAAATCTTCTATCAGTCTTATCCAGTCTTTGCTTTCATCATCGTCACGAGTTGCCCTCCCCCCCCCCAATTCACCCCGAGCTGAGCTTCAAGGTTCTCTACCCCGAGCTGAGCTTCAATATTCTCTACCCTGGGTAGAGCTTCGGAATTCTCCATCCTGAGCAGAGCTTCAGGATTCTTTACCCCGAGCAGAGCTTCAGGGTTATCTACCCCATGCCGAGCTTCAGGATTCTCCGACCCGAGCAGAGCTTCAGGATTCTCTACCCTGAGCAAAGCTTTAGGATTCTGCACCCCAAACAGAGTTTTAGGATTTTGCACCGCTAGCTGAGCTTCAGGATTCCCCACCTTAAGTTGAGCTTCAAGGTTCTCTAACCAAGTATAGCTTCAAGATTCTCCACCCCAAGAAAATCTTCAGGGTTCTCCACCCCAACCATAGCTTCAGGATTCTGCACCACGAGTTGAGCTTTAGAATTCTTCACTCAAGCAGAGCTTCAGGATTCTCTACCCCAAGTTGAGCTTCAGAATTCTCCACCCCGAGCTAAGCTTCGAGATTCTCCACCACTAACAGAGCTTTAGGATTATCTACCCCGAGTAGAGCTTCAGGATTCTGCACCCTGAGTAGAGCTTCAGGATTCTGCACCCTAAGCAGAGCTTCAGGATTCTGCACCCTGAGCAGAGCTTCAGGATTATTCACCATGAGCAAAGCTTCAGGATTTTCCACTCCGAGTTAAGCTTCAGGGTTCTCCACTTCGAGCATAGCTTTAAGATTCCGCACCTCAAGCAGAGCTTCATGATTTTACACCCCAAGCAGGGCTTTAGGGTTCTCCATCTCGAGCTGGGCTTCAGGATTTTCCACCCCGAGTAGAGCTTCAGGGTTCTCCACCCCAAGCAGAGTTTCAAGATTCTCCACCCTGAGCAGAGCTTTAAGGTTATCAACCCCGAGATGACCTTCAGGGTTCTCTAACCCGAGCAGAGCTTCAGGATTCTCTACCTCGAGCAGAGCTTCAGGATTATCTACCCCGAGCAGAGCTTCAGGATTCTGCACCCCGAGTAAAGCTTTAAGATTCTGCATCCCGAGCAGAGCTTCAGGATTTTCCATCCCGAGCTGAGCTTCATAGTTCTACACCCCGAACTGAGCTTCATGATTCTCATCATAAGCAAAGCTTCAAAATTCTCCACACCATCATTAATGGCCTAAGATTTTGCCTCTTCTGTTTGATGGGTTTGTACGACGCGTCGACATTCAGCCTGTGAGAAATTACAACAAGATCAATTCCCGGCATATCACTCGCTATCCAAGCAAAAGTTCTCATGTTACTCCATAGTAATTTTACTAGCTCCCGCTTCCCCTTAGATGTGCTCTGATAATCATACATTTTTTCGGGTCGGTGTCATCAATCGGTACCCGCACTGTGCGATTTTGGTGACATTCTTCGGCGCTCCTATCCTCGGAGAGATCATCCTTTTTTGAGTCGAACCGCTCTACTTGGCCAGGAATAAGCTGGTCGTTCTGCAAGCTACAAGAGGAACCACTACCCCGCGGTCCACCTTCAGAGTTCTGTATTTGCTTTTGGACTTTATTCTAAGGTTTCGCCATGTAGCACATGCGAGAGTTCTTTTGACTTTCGTGCAGAGTCCCCACCCCATTGCTGGTTTGGAACTTCACACACTGGTGATAAGTGGATGGTATCGCCTTCATGTCATGCAACCAGAGTGTGCCTAAGATTATATTGTACGCCTAAGGATGGTCCACCACCGTGAAATTTATCATCTTTAGAACTCCGCCTGCGGATACATGGAGTCGCATTGTCCCTAAAAACATCTCAGTTATCCCATTAAATTATGTTAAAGGAGTTATAGGACATTTCACCTCTACTCTCTCAACCCCCATGCGCATCAGGGTCTCAAAAAACAAGACCACAATGCTTCGTGTATTAATCAGGACCCATGAAACCTCACAAATGAATCTGATATCAACTTGGACTACTAAGACATCATCATGGGAAGATCCAGTTGCGAAAAATCACTCTCAAAGAAGGCAATCTCGTACCTAGGGACCAAGGTGAACCAAGTCTTCCCGAACCCAGCTCTCCTTACATGGGACTTGAGTGACCACACAAAATATCAATAGTGCCTCGATCCCCCTAGGATTAAGTCTATTTGCTTCTTCTGGGAAGATTTAAAGGTCTCTACTCTCTCTAGGATACGGGTCGCTTCTATTTGCCTCCATCTCGCGTCTGATTTCCTCCATGTCAATGTTAGCTCCGCTCAAACAATCATGCGTAAGTTTCTTGCTTATAAAACTCTTAAGTTTAAAAAACTCATGTATGGCATGCTTGTTGCACTTGTGGAGTTCATATTAGGCGTCCGGGTTACGCTCAATCATTCTTGATCATTCTTTGCTAGGGAGTCTCTTTTTTCCGTTCTCCACATTGTAGGAGTATGATCCCCCACTTCCACTTCGGGTCTCCCTGTTGTCCCTTTTTTCGAACTTCCTCTGGGTAAATCCTAATTCAGGACCCTTGTTGGAGTTCTCAAACTTTTTTGAGAGAGACATCTTCTTCTCCTCCACTGTAATCCAGTTTGTGGAGCGGTGAAGAGCATCTTTGATGGTATCTGGTTTATGGATAGTTAAGTCAAAGCGGAACAAGATTCATGCCAAAGTTCATGCTTTAGTGCAGCCAATATGGTGGATTCACTAACACCAGCAACCTTTTCCTTCACGGCTTTGAAAATTTCAGTGAACTTTTGCAGAGGCTCCGTAGGACCCTATAAACAGTCCATATATTAACTTTTGCAACACCCTTCTCCATAAAGATGGAGTAGTGCTTCACAGACCCTACAGACAGCTGGGTGAAGCTATCAATAGATCCAGGTTCAAGCTTTGAGAACCACTCCAGGGTGGACCCTGTAAGGTTCTCCACAAACAACCTGCAGTACCCTGCATCATTCTCATCTTCACTGAAGTGAGCACGAGTCACTGCAATGCGAAAGGTAGTCATTTGCGCCTTTGGATCGAATTTTCGTTCATAGAGGGGAAGTATGAGCTTCCCGGTCTCTCTTATTCTTGCTTCCGCGATGCGCAGAGTAAAAGTGGTCCTCTTTGGTGCGGTGCTCAATGCATAAACCTTTGACGTCATGGCGAGCAACTTAGTGTGCGTTTTTTCTATTGACCGACGTAAGCTTTTGTAATCTGCTGCACCCGTGCTAGGAGGGAGCTCATTGTTGTCATCCGTTGTACCCCAAAAAAAGCTTGGAGTGTTCATCACTCTGTTTCCACCACGGGAAACAGAACTGTCTCCTCCACGAGAGTTCTTTGGGGGATCAGAACTATTCCCACGAAGGACAAAAAGCTGAGATTCTGTTTGGGTTCGGCTTATGGAGCCTCCTGCTCTGCCTAGAACCCCACCAGGGAGGACTTTCGTTATCGCTAGTGGGAGTAGATTCCTCTACGCTCCCAACCGCGCCTACATATTGGTCTGGGCACTCGCGGGGGTCACCAATTGGATTTTTATGTTCTTCTCATGAGTATTGAAGCGAGTAGAAAGTACATCACTTGATTCTTTCTGTCGTTCGACAGAGCTCACTAAGGTCACGAGCAGAGCCTTTACCTCTGCGAGAGCGTCAATAGCTGTATTGTGTACAGGTAAATCCATCTCTCTTGCTAGGTAGGGTTGACTTCTCCATAAATTTTTTTGAGTCCCCACAGACGGCGCCAAAATGTGAGAGAAGAATCTACTTCACACCATATTTAATCGAAAATGTATGAAATGGGAAATATAAGAGTGTTTGCTTTATTAGAATCTCTTAAGTGTTACAAAGTTCTCTTTGTGCTACAAGTTTCACTTAAGTATAACAAGTTTTACAGAGGAATTTCGGTCCCCTTTCAGGACCCTCTGAGAAACTCTTTATAAGACTCTATCCATGACCTCATAGAGCATCTTACGCTTTCGATGCGCCTTTAATTATCCTGATCCATAGTTACACTCTTTCAAAACTCTTGTCCACCCTCCTTTAGTCCACTGTCGCAGTCCCCTACGAGACTCCGCTCTAATCTTCATCCCGAACAGTGACAACCCATTTGTGGCTCAGCTCGTGATGGGCCGCGTTGGCCCATTATCACCCTCTCACGCTCATGGGCTTTGGAGTGAATGTTTGTCGCCAGCACTCTCGCGAGCACCATCGTGGCTCTCTGTGCGTGATCATCGCGAGCACTCTCTGGAGCACTGGTGCGGCTCTCCGTGCATGGTCATTGCAAGCACCCTCAGGAGCATCGACACGGCTCTCCATGCATGGTCATCACGAGCACTCTTGGAAGCACCATCGCAGCTCTCCGTGTGTGGTCGTTGTGAGCACGATCGAGAGCACCAGCGTGGATCTTTGTGCATGGTCGTTGCAAGCACTCTTGGGTGCATTGGCGCGGCTCTCTGTGCGTGGTCATCGTGAGTACTTTTGGGAGCACCATTGCGGCTCTCCGTGTGGTCGTCACAAGCACCATCGCGGCTCTCAGTGTGTGATCTCTGCAAGCACTCTCAGGAGAACCAGCGCAGCTCTCCAAGCGTGGCTATTGCGAGCTCCCTCAAAAGCACCACCGCAGTTTTCCATGCGTGGTCGTCACAAGTACTCTTGGGAACACCATCGCAAGCACTCTCAGGAGCACCATCGCGGCTCTCCGTGCATGATCGTCGCAAGCACTCTCAGGAGTACCGACGCGGTTCTCCATGAGTGGTCACCGTGAGGACTTCGGGAGCACTACCGCAGCTTCAATCGTAGCTCCGCTCATAGTGGGTCGTACCAGCCCATTTTCCTCTTCTATGTACCATGAACCCACACAAGCCGAGTAAGTTGACCCGAGTCAATATGTGCACCCACACGACCTTGGGTAGAAAACATGATAGTAAAATTACAAGTAATAAATTGTATGATGTTGTATTCCTCCGATTGAAATATATATATTTTTTTTATGAAATGTTAAATTTATTAATAAAAAACTTTGAGGTTTATGTACAAAAGAATAGGAAAGTTGAGAAAAAAAAATGGTCAAGGTAATGGTTCTACAGTGGATGTCATGGTTGCCTCGTTAAAATCTGAATCTAGAAAACCCAGTGGGATAAAACTAGATCCAGGAAAAAGAGTACAACCCATGACTTCCAAACCAAAACCGTAAAGCAAGTAACCGAGAATGGGATAACGTGGCAGTGGGTGGCAATGAGATAGAGCTAGTGATGTCGCTATGATGGGTGGAGAGTGTTCCATCGATGGCTAAGGAAGTGGTAACGTGAGTGTTGATCATAGTTGAGACTAGTGATCCAGTCTCTAATGCTTCTAGTGATGAGACGTAAAAGCGTTGTAGCTAGTTTGTGAGGTTGTCCATGATGCTGAGCATTTCGTTCCTGCCAGATGTTGTAAATCGTTACGTAGAAGCAAAGCTGTAGCAAATTTGAGTCAATTAACGGAATCGTTTGGTGACGCAAAGCAGTAAGTGTACGGGACCAATCCGGGGACAGCTACGTCAAGAGCAAAGAGGAGGTTAAGGTCATCCATAAAGTGTAGGCATATGGGCAAGCGATGAAAAAATGATCCCGAGTTTCATCCGGTTCTCCGCACAAGACACAAGGCTGAACTTGTCCCCATGCCCGCATTCGTCTACCCGTGGATAACCTGTCAAGAGTAGCAAGCCAAACAATGAATGCATAGTGTGGAATCGATTGTGGAAACCAAATAGTTTTGTGCCAAGAAAGAGTAGGGAAAGAGGAGCAAATCTGTTTCCAAGTGGCTGATGCAGAGAAGGATGCCTTGTAATCATCATTTCCATGACGCCATAGTCGAGTATCAGGTCCAGAGTGTGGCTGTGGCAGCGGCAAAGTGACTAGCTGCTGGTGTAATTGGCATAGTGCGGAACACCGAGAACGTCGTATGCGCCAAGATGACCCACGAATAGCGTCCGAGACCATGGCTTATCGCGGAACTCCGAGCTCTCTTATACCTTTATCCCCTGTAAAAGCCTGCAACAGACCAATAGATCACCAATTATCAAACCAAAAAGAAGTCGAGTAACCATTATTGACTTGAGTCTTGATGAAAGTTGCTGCAAGTGGCCGTATCTTCATGAGTTTTCACCAAATCCATGATCATCGGGAGCTAGTTGGGGAATCCCAGAAGGTTGAGTGACGGAGAAGGTAGTGTCTAGTCCATGATGTCCAGAGAGAGGTTGTGTTTGTGTGTAGCCGCCAGATCAGAGATAGAGAGAAAATCGTAGATGTATCTTCAAATCGAAGAATACTGAGGCCACCCTGCGATTTTGGCTGACACACATCATTCCAACTTACCTTGGCACCGGAGGAGGTTAAGGGGGAGCCTGTCCAGAGAAAATTACTACAAAGGCTATTTAGAACACGAAGACAGCTCTTTGGTAGGCGGAATGCTGATTGCCAGAAGTTGATTGTACTAACAATGACTTATTGGATTAATTGCAATCGACTTGCATAAGATAAAATCTTAGAGGACCAAGAATATAATCGAGAGCGAATACGGTCCACTAGCGGAGCGTAATCAGTCGCGGTAAGACGCTTTGTTGTTAGCGGCAAAGCGGATCGATAATGTCTTGCATGCTATGTGATTGGCTGCCAGTTCTTGTAACAATGCTTGATTAGACTCGGGTGGAACAAAAGCCAAAGATTTCTGTAGATTCACACAAAGACCCGAGGTAGTAGATGAAGATTAAAGTGATCCAATTGCGGATGCGTCTTTCTTTCAACATATAATTTCTTTTTTTGTCACAACATATAAAAATATATGTGCACAATTAGATACTAATTTTATTTTAAATACGAGTAAGTAACTTGGTTAATGATCATATTTTTCTTTAATAACTATAAGTGAATAGAGATGTATGAAATTATTGTTTTTAGCAATGTTTTGGAAATCGGACCAGAGACCAAACCGAAACATTTTTGGGTCATGGATCAATATAGTCCAACCGGATTCGATCGGGTTTGATAATTTCGTTAAATTTTTATGTATATACAATTAATATTATATTCATATTATGTTTGAAAAAAAAAACATAATAGTAATACAATTTAGACAAAATCTTCAATATATCAAAATACAATCTTACTTAGCAACACTACAATTTTTGAGTTTTTTAATTTGAAATCAAATGATTTGCTTATGTGGGAACACAATAATTTTTGAGTTTTTTTATTTATTTAAAATTAAATAGGGTTGATTATGTGGCAGCATCACATTTATTTATTTATTTTAATATATTTATTATTAAATATTTTTATTATTTGTTTGCTAACGTTAATGTCATTCAGTAGAAATTTGATTTTGAAAAAATGTCGGCGATTAGGGTTTCCAGCGAAGGCGATGAACTAGGTGACGGCGGTAAACGAGATGAAGATGTGTCGATGGTGGATGTGGGGAGACCACCGGACCCAGTGATCGGTAGGAGTGGTGGATCCTGGGCGGCGAAAGTCAGAGATGGCATGAATGGGGGTTTCCCGGCGGCGGAGTCTATGGTGAATGAGGATTTTATTGCTTCAAGGATGAAATTGGAATTCCCACATGGGACTGATGGTGAACCCATTGTTACAGTCGATGCTGAAGTGCTTGAAGCGATGAAGGGACTGTGGAGAAATTGTTTGTTTGTGAAGGTGTTAGGGAAAGGTTTGTCTCTGTCGACAATGACACGAAAGCTACGCGATCTATGGCAGCCAAAAGGTGGTTTCAATGTAACGGATTTACCTAAACAGTATTTTCTGGTGCGGTTTACTGAAGAGGAAGAATACCTTGCTGCTTTAACAGGAGGTCCATGGAAGATTTTTGGGAATCATCTAATGGTTAAGGCATGGTCGGATGATTTTGACCCGTCTTCTGATGAGATAGTAACGACGCCTGTGTGGATTAGAATTTCCGAGTTACCGTATCACTTCTACCATCGGCGAATTCTGATGGGTATTGCCGAAGGGCTTGGTAAACCATTGCGAGTGGATCCAACGACAGTGTATTTCGAAAGAGCTAGATTCGCCAGAGTGTGTGTTGAGATAAATTTGAGGAAGCCATTAAAGGGCACTGTGGTAGTAAACGGTGACCGATATTTTGTATCTTATGAAGGTCTTCATCAAATTTGCCCTACCTGCGGAATCTATGGTCACTCAATTACCAATTGCCCTAAGAGAGTTTTGGCTAAAAATCTGTCTGTAGTAGATCAACCACGGGTAGAAGGGTCAAAGGAGGGATCTGTGGATGTTGATGGATTCACAAAAGTGAGAAAGCAGAGTAGTGAGAACAGAGCTAGTTCTAGGAATGTGGAGGTAGGAGATTCCTCTAACATAGCTCAGAGTATGGCGAACTTGATCTCTACAAAGAACAATTTTGCAGTGTTGGAAATGGCGAACTCAGGTCAGCAGATGAAGGAATTGGGGAATGAGAAACAAAAACGGATAGGGAAGATGGTTGCACATAATGTTGTAGAACAAAAAACAGAAGATAACTTGGTTGTTGGAGAGAAGTTGAAACTCATGCACGATGCTTTTAAAGTAGGTTCACGGGATAATAGTCAATTGAAAAACCAGCAAAAATACAAAAAGACGATGAGGCCAGCCCGAGGATTGATTTTTGGACCGGCTAAGGGGGAAAAGGGGACGATACAAATGGGAAAAAGGCAACGTCTTGAGTCAGAAAATACTGGTCAGGTTCAGAATGTGATCACAGAGATGGTAGTTCATTCATCGAGTCGTATACCTCTTGCTGATAAAGATATGAATGCACAACTGATTCAAGAAGTAGAAGTGGTGCAGCATACGAAGCCTATCCAAGAGGATAGAGTAGAGGACATGGCTCAGGTCTGAGGGTACGCCCCGGTCATTCCGAATTTATATCATTATATTATTATGAATTGCATATTTTGGAATTGTCGAGGGGCAAACAAGCCGAATTTTCGAAGATCGATAAGATATATGTTGAAAAAACAAGTGACAGATATTCTTGCTATATTTGAAACTCACGCGGGTTCAGAGAGCGCGGGAAGAATTTGTGGGAATCTGGGGTTTGATGGTTGCTTTAGAGTGGACGCGATTGGTCAATCAGGAGGTTTGTGGCTGTTATGGAGAACAGCGGTTGGGTCGGTGGATATAGTAACATCATCAAGTCAGTTTATTCATGCTAAAATAGCAAATGAGGAGGGGACGATTAATTTGATTACGGTTTACGCTGCACCATCTGTTAGTAGAAGAAGGGGTTTATGGGGTGAGTTGCGGACATTGATTACGTCTTTGGTAGATCCGGTGATTGTGGGTGGAGATTTCAACACGATAGTTCGTTTAGATGAACGATCTGGTGGTTCGGGTGTTCTCTCTGGGGATTCTTTGGAATTTTGTGAATGGATTAATGATCTATCGCTTATTGATATGGGCTTTAAGGGCAATCGATTTACATGGAAACGTGGTCGAATTGCCAACACTTTTATAGCAAAGCGCTTAGATCGAGTGTTGTGTTGTTCTAGAACACGTTTGCGTTGGCAGGAAGCTAGTGTATCGCATCTACCTTTCTTATCCTCTGATCATACTCCGTTGTATTTACAACTTAAACCTGCGAGGAAGGTTGATGTCAGGAGACGTCCGTTTAGATTCGAGGCGATGTGGTTGAGACATGAAGGTTTCAAGGATGTTCTTATTTCATCATGGGATCATTCACTTCCGACTCCAGAAGCGCTATCGCGGTTGAGGGTTAAATTGTCGAGTTGGAATAGAACTGTGTTTG
Source organism: Iberis pinnata (assembly GCA_900406425.1). Lineage (NCBI taxonomy): Eukaryota > Viridiplantae > Streptophyta > Magnoliopsida > Brassicales > Brassicaceae > Iberis > Iberis pinnata. The sequence continues at coordinate 42,603 of OVBE01000839.1, forward strand.
GGAATGTTAATATGAAGAAAGATAAGTTATTGAAGGATTTAACGAGAGTACAGAGTCAGTTGGAGATTATTCAAATGGATGACCTTATTACCAAGGAGGAACAATTGATTAAAGAGTTGGATAAGGTACTCGAAGAAGAAGAAGTCTTATGGTTTCAAAAATCCAGAGAGAAATGGATTACATTAGGGGACCGGAATACTAAATTTTTTCACATGTCTACGGTCGTGAGAAGAAGGAGAAATGCTGTAGAGGCTCTAATTAATAATGAGGGTAATTGGATAACTAACCAGCTGGAGTTGGAGGAATTGGTGGTTGAGTTCTATCGTAAGCTTTATTCATTAGAAGACCTGGACAGCCGAGCTTACACATTACCAGAGGGAGGATATGAACGTCTATCCCAGTCTGAACTCGCGGCTTTGGAGGCCCCGTTTACATCGGCAGAAGTGGAAAACTCGATAAGGAGTATGGGTGCATTTAAAGCCCCGGGTTTAGATGGATTCCAACCGGGTTTCTATCAAGAAAACTGGGAGATAGTGGGGCCTTCGGTCGTTCGGTTTGCCATGGATTTTTTTAC
>OVBE01000840.1:0-43168 GCA_900406425.1 Iberis pinnata
TTTAAGAAAATCGACATTAAGACATATGATTATAACATCAATATCTTCATATATTAATGAAGTATGATATGTAGCTGAATCTACCATAGATATCTTTTAATCATCATCGATGGGTCAAGTTTAGAGTTAAATTTTTTAAATTTGTCGGTAATCTGTCAGTTTTTTTGAAACCCTAAATATTAAACATAAAGTACTATAAAATAATTGTTAAATCATCTAAGCAACTTAAAAAATGGATTAGTAATAAATAAAGATGTTTTTATAAAGAAAAAAGTATATTATGTAAAGTAAAACGTTTTGAACAAATCTATTTGTGAACAAGTATTACTGTCTACACTCATGTTTTATAACCTGATAAATCCTAAACTCAAATCCCTAAATCCTAAACCAATTTGTTATTATATGCTGACACATTATCGACAGATCGTATATGGAGACTGTCGGTATTCTTTCGGTCTCAATCAAGAACACCATGAAAATATTACGACGGATTACCAACAGTTTTTATATATAATCCATATTTAGTCTATCAATATGTACACAAATTAAATCACATGCATATATGTTGATTCTTCGTCTGTACTTATCGAAAAAAATAGACGGATAACCAAAATTAATGTGAGAAAACGTTACTAAAAATGGAAATGGCGGGGATTTAGTGTCTAGTAGATTACGACGAATTACTAACAGAAGAATACTTATGTTTCTAGAACTAAAAACGCATACTCGATTTTTCCACTCTATTTTTCGTCAAAAACATAAATAAAAAAACTCAAATTCTTCTCAATATTTTGGCGATTCAACCTTAAACTAAGTCAATCATGGATAAATTGGACCCAAACAATCAGAGGTATGTGGTTTAATAGAAAATTAGGTTTTTAGGAATGGTTAATTTTTAGATTTTAGGAATTCATCGATTTTTTTTATGTTTGTTAGTTTAAGGATTGTTAGTATTAAAGATTGCTACATTTAGGATTCAACTGAGACCCATCAATTACTCGGGTAGAGAGGACGGAGTTCCACATGGAGGCAGCTAGGCAATACAACTAGCATGCGTACTCTAGAATGGACTGTTGGCTTAGGACCGAAAGTTGATATTTGAAGTGTTAAGATAATTTGTTCAAGGGCTTTGTAAAGTATTGAAAAACGGAGGATACAAAAGCCCTCTCATCTAAGAACTCTACCAACCAGAAAAGTACAAAATGCTGGAGTGAGTCATCCACCTTCAACACTGGTGCGAAGAGCACAAAGAACATCGAGGAAAAAATTGTAAGTATAATTAAAACAAGAGATGGGGCGTTTCATGAACCATTCCGCCTGAGATCCACCGCGTAGAATTCGTCAAACATACCTAAATGCATCAATGCCGACCTCATTTCATCAACATATGCGATAATTTCCAGCAAGTGAAGACATGAAAAAGATCGTGAAGCATAAGGACCTACGAAACACAAGAAGAAGATAGGGATTAGTTGTTCATGCACCAGATCCACCAAATTTTGGTACAACTAGATATGTCAAAAAACACCATTATCCGAGATTTTTTTCTCTAAGCTTATGGAACCACCAAGGGGAAAATGGGACTAAGAATCAAACGCTATCACCGAAAATCCACGGGAGACCGACTTTGACTTCTCTATCTGGCTATATTCAAATTAGCGGCTCATATAGGAGGGCAGGGAGTGCGACTCCTCCGGAGCCTCAACTCGTGTTCTATTGATTTAGGGGTCCATTTTTTATAAATTTTTGAAAAATTAGATATATAATTTTTCATATATACATATATTTTAAGGATTCAGAATAAATTTTACGATTGAAATCTAATACATAACCTTTTAAATAGTGTTCCTTAATTTTTCTTTTGCATAAATTAAAAATAAGATGCCCAAAAATTATGTTTTGCCCACGGACCTATAATATTTTTAAGTTAGCATGCATGCAATGACCGTGAGGGCGAAGACTTCCCATGTAAGAGTAGTACTCGAACCATAAAAGCGAATCGAGACCCATAGATCATCGTCCAGCCAAAAAAGAGAGAAATCGTGGAGACATGGTCCGCGATAAGGAAAAGCGTGTTGTTATCAATTTCACCAACTTTGAACGCTCTGTTATAAATGTTATAATCATACGACTGTTCACTATCATACAACATTCAAAATCTAGTATTATTCGGATGTGAATCCTCAGCAGTTTAACTCATAAATATATTGTGACACACCAAAAAACTCATAAACACAATTTTCAAAATGAAATACTATGTATATCTTTTGAATATTTTGAGTGTTCTGATTTTTTTTAATACACAAAACTATGTGCACATTTTGAAATACTATGTATATCTCTACAATTTCAACGCTTAAAAATAAACAACTTATCCAAATTTAACTCCATTAGACTCACACTTTCTATATTCTATATAAATTTTCATCTCAAATTCTTTCATGAAAAACTCAATATAGAAAATACATTAATTTAATAGTATGAAATTTTTTGATAGTTCTCTATTTTCATTTTTTATGTACGAAGCGTTATGCCGTTTTATTTGTTACAACCTTGATATATGAAATATATCATGTTGAACAATTGTGGTTGTCTCTCTGCTTTTTTCTCTTTCTCATGCATTCTTTATATTCTTGATACGAACTTCTGGTTTGGTAGTTAAAATCAATACCCGTTTAATACCCGAACTCGTAATATATTTATATAAATTTGACTAATATGTGACTGTGTGCAGTAACATATCAAAATAGTATAATAATTGATTATATATTTATTAAAAAGGTTTAGAAAGATGAATAAAATAGTAACAAAATCAAAAACATAATACAAAATAACCGATTATATAAGTTTTCTAAACGTTTATTAAATTATATATTTATTATAACACAAAATTTATATCTATTTAGGAAATTATTATCATTATAGTTAAGTTTCAAAATAATTTTATAAATTTAGTTACGTAAACGCGTAATTCGGATACCCAAATAATAATCCTTACACAATCCTTATCTGTTTAAATTTTTTTTTGACCCAAACGGGTAATTATCATTACCCTTACCCGTAAATACGGGTCGGGTAACCCAATCCAAAATGCTCAGGCCTAATATAAACCATAAACCTAGAACAAAAAATAGTATGATTACCAAAAAAAACAAAAACAGTCTAACCACCAATAACTTAGGTGGCTAAAGTGAATCTATCATACGTATGTATACTGTTCATCGAGTAAACTAGTAGGGGCTTATATAAATATATAATATAATGTTGAAGGAGAGATATAGATCACCTATTTAAAAGTGTTGGATTTGCAAATATAAATGTAATCTTGATTATCTAGTGGTTTTTCTCTTATAAATTTTAATATTTTTCGATGTTATTATAAAAAGGTTGAGAAATCCAAATTAAGCTTTTTAAAAGCTTCAAAATTTACAAAACTAACATTTCATGGACATTTTATAACAGTAAATAATAAGTTATCCAAATATAAATTGGAATTGGAAGAAATAAAAGACAAACAATACGAAGAGAATAAATTTTAATCCTCACAACTTCATTAATCCGCCGTTGTTTTTTTTGTTATCTATTATATATTATATTAATTTAGAGAATATAATTTCCGACAATGTACCATTTTTTCTATTACAAAGAATAAATAAACTCACAGGGGTTATCTGACGTGATTCACAAGGCCATAAAATACTTCTAAAAAGAAGGAAATTATCGAAACATAATCACTTTAATAAAACACAGACAATACCAACAGAACTAGCGACAGATGCTATAGTCACAAATATTATCGATGGAAAACTGACCAAAGTATCCATCGCTGACTCGTCGGGTATTCCTTCGGTTTTTTTTATAAATAAACTACATTTTACAATTTAAGAAAATCGACATTAAGACATATGAATATAACATCAATATCTTCATATATTAATGAAGTATGATATGTAGCTGAATCTACCTTAGATATCTTTTAATCATCATCGATGGGTCAAGTTTAGAGTTAAATTTTTTAAATTTGTTGGTAATTTGTCAGTTTTTTTGAAACCCTAAATATTAAACATAAAGTACTATAAAACAATTGTTAAATCATCTAAGCAACTTAAAAATGGATTAGTAATAAATAAAGATGTTTTTATAAAGAAAAAAGTAAATTATGTAAAGTAAAACGTTTTGAACAAATCTATTTGTGAACAAGTATTACTGTCTACACTCATGTTTTATAACCTGATAAATCCTAAACTCAAATCCCTAAATCCTAAACCAATTTGTTATTATATGCTAACACATTATCGACAGATCGTATATGGAGACTGTCAGTATTCTTTCGATCTCAATCAAGAACACCATGAATATATTACGACGGATTACCAACAGTTTTTATATATAATCCATATTTAGTCTATCGATACGTACACAAATTAAATCACATGCATATATGTTGATTCTTCGTCTGTACTTATCGAAAAAAATCGACGGATAACCAAAATTAATGTGAGAAACCGTTACTAAAAATGGAAATGGCGGGGATTTAGTGTCTAGTAGATTACGACGAATTACTAACAGAAGAATACTTATGTTTCTAGAACTAAAAACGCATACTCGATTTTTCCACTCTATTTTTTGTCAAAAACATAAATAAAAAAACTCAAATTCTTCTCAATATTTTGGCGATTCAACCTTTAACTAAGTCAATCATGGATAAATTGGACCCAAACAATCAGAGGTCTGTGGTTTAATAGAAAATTAGGTTTTTAGGAATGGTTAATTTTAGATTTTATGAATTCATCGATTTTTTTTGGATTGTTGTTAGTTTAAGGATTCTTAGTATTAAAGATTGCTACATTTAGGATTCAACTGAGACCCATCAATTACTCGGGTAGAGAGGACGGAGTTCCACATGGAGGCAGCTAGGCAATACAACTAGCATCCGTACTCTAGAATGGACTGTTGGCTTATGACCGAAAGTTGATATTTGAAGTGTTAAAATAATTTTTTCAAGGGCAAAGTATTGAAAAATGGAGGATACTAAAGCCCTCTCATCTAAGAACTCTACCAACCAGAAAAGTACAAAATGTTGGAGTGAGTCATCCACCTTCAACACTGGTGCGAAGAGCACAAGGAACATCGAGGAAAAAATTGTAAGTATAATTAATTTTGTAATTAACTTATTAATTAGGTTTAGGTTTTTTATTTTTGTTAACTAATATTATTTCTAATAAATTTTCAGAATATCGGAGTTTGTCCTTCTCCGGTTGAATTTATTCGTGTGATTCACACTAACAAATCCACCAGTGATATCCAAGATCCCATAGTCAAGAAAATTATCAAGAACACTGAGAAGCATATGGAGGAGTTGCATGCTTCTCATTGAAACAAGAGATGGGGCATTTCATGAACCATTCCGCCTGAGATCCACCGCGTAGAATTCGTCAAACATACCTAAATGCATCAATGCCGACCTCATTTCATCAACAGATGCGATAATTTCCAGCAAGTGAAGACATGAAAAAGATCGTGAAACATAAGGACCTACGAAACACAAGAAGAAGATAGGGATTAGTTGTTCATGCACCAGATCCACCAAATTTTGGTACAACTAGATATGTCCAAAAACACCATTTTCCGAGATTTTTTTCTCTAAGCTTATAGAACCACCAAGGGGAAAATGGGACCAAGAATCAAACGCTATCACCGAAAATCCACTGAAGACCGACTTTGACTTCTCTATCTGGCTATATTCAAATTAGCGGCTCATATAGGAGGGCAGGGAGTGCGACTCCTCCAGGGCCTCAACCCGTGTTCTATTGATTTAGGGGTCCATTTTTTATAAATTTTTGAAAAATTAGATATATAATATTTCATATATACATATATTTTAAGGATTCAGAATAAATTTTACGATTGAAATCTAATACATAAACTTTTAAATAGTGTTACTTAATTTTTCTTTTGCATAAATTAAAAATAAGATTCCCAAAAATTATGTTTTGCCCACGGACCTATAATATTTTTAAGTTAGCATGCATGCAATGACCGTGAGGGCGAAGACTTCCCATGTAAGAGTAGTACTCGAACCATAAAAGCGAATCGAGACCCATAGATCATCGTCCAGCCAAAAAAGAGAGAAATCGTGGAGACATGGTCCGCGATAAGGAAAAGCGTGTTGTTATCAATTTCACCAACTTTAAACGCTCCGTTATAAATGTTGTAATCATATGACTGTTCACTATCGTACAACATTCAAAATCTAGTATTACTCGGATGTGAATCCTCAGCAGTTTAACTCATATATATATTGTGACACACAAAAAAACTCATAAACACAATTTTCAAAATGAAATACTATGTATATCTTTTGAATATTTTGAGTGTTCTGATTTTTTTTAATACACAAAACTATGTGCACATTTTGAAATACTATGTATATCTCTACAATTTCAACGCTTAAAAATAAACAACTTATCCAAATTTAACTCCATTAGACTCACACTTTCTATATTCTATATAAATTTTCATCTCAAATTCTTTCATGAAAAACTCAATATAGAAAATACATAAATTTAATAGTATGAAATTTTTTGATAGTTCTCTATTTTCATTTTTTATGTACGAAGCGTTATGCCGTTTTATTTGTTACAACCTTGATAGATGAAATATATCGTGTTGAACAATTGTGGTTGTCTCTCTGCTTTTTTCTCTTTCTCATGCATTCTTTATATTCTTGATACGAACTTCTGGTTTGGTAGGGATTAAAATAATTTAAATTATTAAAATAAAAGTATACAAATAATTAAATTTAATTATATTACTTTACAAATGAGCGGGGCACATTATACTCAAGTCTCACATAAATTGGGCTTAAGTCTCTCTTAATCAAATAGAGCTTTCAAACACTACAAAGATTCCCTTTTAGTGGTCCTTATTTCTCCAGTTCTTTCCTTCTCATCTCTTTTTTTATTCTTATCTTCATCCTAAGTAATCATTAATCGAATCCTCCATCTCTTAAATTCTCTCATTTTCCTTAAATACAGTCTCTGATCAGATAACCCTTTCTCACCTACCACTATCTCGCAATGGATGACAATATTGATGAAGCTATGAATACTCTAAAGATAACAAAAGCTCCAGATACACCCTTCATCCTCCCCAATCAACCAGAATACAGCTCTAGCCACAAAAACAAGATCAGTTTGATTGGAAGACTTCTCAATCCAAGCAACCAGAAGATGTCTAGTTTGATTTTAGATATGCCTAGGAAATGGCAAATTTATGAAAGAACCAGAGGTATTGCTCTCAACCAAGAAAGATTTCAATTCATCTTTGACTATCAACACGATTTGGACAGAATCATTGAGAAAGGTGTTTGGAACTACAATGAATGGGCGATGACAATCGAAAGATGGGTTGAATCTCCTCCACCTGACTACCTCAATTTTCTCTTTTTATGGGTCAAAATTTGCAACATACCTGTCAATAACTATACTGAAGCAGCTATTAAAGCATTTGGAAGCATTCTGGGGGAAGTGCAGGAAGTTAACTTTGATCCTGATAAGCCTCAGAGACAAGATTATGTTTGGGTGAAAGTCAAATTTGATATATGTAATCCACTCAGAAGATTGAAGGTTGTAACTCTCCCCAATGGTGAAAATGTAACCATTCTATATGACTATGAAAAGGTTCAGTAGAGGTGTTATCACTGTCAACGATTGACTCACTCAAAGGAAACCTGTCCTTTTCTCCAAGCCTTTAACTCAACAGCATCATCGTCTCAACCCAGCCTGCTCAGGCCTCCTCCTTAAACTCGATGAATATTCTATAGGAATCAGACCCTCTATTTGGGGTACTAGAAGATGATCAAGTTGGACCTGATCCACTTACAGGAAGATTGAAAATTGCCCCAGAAGTAATGGATCATATGAGGCTTTATCTTCTAGCAGGGGAAGGAGCATATAGAAGAATTAGAGAAGAACGGGTGAGACAATCTATCAGGAACCTTGACAATGACCCAGAGGCTCAAAGAACAGTGCTGCGATTGGAACCATCAAGAAAGATCACCAGCATAATTGAGAAAGGAAAATTATAGCACAAGAGAACATAACACAAAATGACAGCACATCATCACACAATACTAGACCTTCTCAATCAAAGCTATTACACTCAGCAATTCAGGCAGCTAGGCTCACACCACATTATCCAACTCTCCTCCCAAATTATACAGAACCTGATTTCTTCAAGTTTGAAGCAATAGCAGATAACCACCATCAAAAAGAACCTGCAGCACCTGGAAGCACCAAATCACTACCACACTCAACTCAGAAACCCCTGAAAGCAAAGAGGAATTATACAAGAAAGTCAAAGTCTCAATCAAACAACACAAGTCTCAATCAAACAACACTCAAGCAGAAAAACCACAGAGAACAAGCAGCTCAACAAAAGGAAGAACACAAAAGATGGTGGAGGCTCCTCAAAGTCTCCAAGACTCAATCAACCTGAGGTGGTTTCCAAAGGGGAACCACCTCTAGAACCATGAGTATCATATCCTGGAATTGCCAGGGCCTTGGCACCCCTGAAGGCCTGGTAATTCCCCATCTCAGGGACCTAAGCACTTTTTTCTTCCCTGAGATTATGTTTTTGATGGAAACAATGAACAACATGAATGTTTTAGAAGACCTAAGAGTCTGGCTTGGCTATGATAATGTATATACGGTAGAACCTCTTTGTCATGGGGGTGGTCTAGCTATTTTTTGGAAAAGTTCTGTAAGGGTATCTATAATCTCGGCTGACAAAAATGTAATAGATCTTCTTGTTTATATTGAAGGGTTCAAGTTTTATGCCTCCTGTATTTATGGCAATCCAATACCAAAGCAAAGACTCAATCAATGGGAAAGACTCAATAGAATAAGAATCACAAGACCAGATGACTGGTGCCTATTTGGAGATTTCAATGACATATGCAACAATGAAGAGAAGCTAGGAAGACCATCCAGATCTGATAAAACTTTTGAACCATTCAATGACATGCTCTTAGCTTGTAAAGTCACTGAACTTCAGTCAATAAGTAACCCATTTACCTGGGCAGGCTTCAGATACTCCCATAGGATACAAAGCTGTCTTGACAGATGTTTTGCTAACAAAGGATGGCATTCAACCTTCCCCACTGCCACACAAACCTTCCTGGACATGAGAGGCTCTGATCATCGTCCAGTATTAATCTCTCTCCATGCTCACACGTCCTCAACTCACCACAGATTCATATTTGATAATAGGCTTATACATCACGAAGGGATAAGACCATTAATACAAGCCTCCTGGAATCACAGGTCTCATCATCAGTACCAATCCCAAATCACAGCAGGATTTGCCAAAATTAGAAAATCTTTAAGTAGATGGAAGAGGACTCACAACACTAACTCAAGATTAAAATCCAAGCAGTTGGAACATGAAATGGAAACAGAAATCTCATCAGCAAACCCAAGACCCTCTCATCTTTATATCTTAAAAAGAAACCTGGCAAAGACATACAAAGAAGAAGAACAGTACTGGAAACAAAAAAGCAGGGAAAGATGGCTCCAAGAAGGAGACTCTAACACCAAATGTTTCCACTCTTCAGTAAAGGCAAATAGATCAACAAACAGAATAGACTATCTAGAGGATTCCTTTGGTCACAAACAATACTCTGAAGCAGCAAAGGGAGAGGTGGCAGCCAACTACTTTAGAGTTCTTTTTACATCATCAAATCCCACAAATCTACAAGAATTCTTCTCTGGTTTTGAAAGAAAGGTTTCTTCATCTATGAACTCTGCTCTAACAGCACAGGTAAAAAAGGCAGAAATCTTCAGAGCAGTTAAATCTCTCATACCTGACAGCTCTCCTGGATATGATGGATACAATGCTATGTTCTATCAAACCTACTGGGATATCATAGGGCCAAAAATCATACAAGAAGTGCAGCAGTTTTTCAGTACTAATACCTTTCCTAAAGAGTGGAACTTCACCCAGATCTGCTTGATTCCAAAAATTCCCCAGCCATCATTGATGAAAGATCTAAGGCCTATAAGTCTTTGCACAGTCTTATACAAGATCATTGCAAAAATTCAATCATCAAGACTAAAGAATCATCTTCCTCATCTCATCTCAGCTACTCAATCTGCATTTGTTGAACAAAGACTAATCTCGGATAACATAATAGTAGCACATGAGATGGTTCATGCTCTAAGAACCCAGCCAAAGATCTCAACCTCTCATATGGTGATTAAATCTGATATGGAAAAAGCTTTTGACCGTATAGAATGGCCTTATCTTGAATCACTACTCACAGCAATGGGATTTGACACTTCCTGGATAAGGAAGATCATGTATTGTGTGACTACAACATCTTATTATGTTTTAATCAATGGAACAGCTCACAGACTCATCCATCCACATAGGGGTTTAAGACAAGGGGACCCCTTGTCCCCCTTCCTATTTGTTCTCTGCACAGAAGGACTATCCTTTCTCTTTAAAAAGGCATAAATAGCACACCAAATCTCTGGAATCCATATCCACATCAGTGGTCCAACTATTACACGCTTATTATTTGCTGATGATAGCATTCTAATCTGCAAAGCTACAGTTGAAGAAGCCAATCACCTAGCAAACATCCTTCAAAGGTATGAATCAGTCACAGGACAGTATGCGAACAAGGACAAATCATCACTTACTTTTGGTGTACAGATTGAGGAAGAAGTCAAAGTAGCCATTCACCAACTGCTAGGCATTACAAACATAGGAGGATCAGGCACATACTTAGGTCTACCAGAGACCTTTAGTGGATCCAAGATTAAGATGTTAGACTACCTAAAACATCGCTTACACTCCAGACTCAACTCTTGGTTCCCTAAGTTTCTTTCACAGGGAGATAAACATGTCCTATTGAAATCAGTTGCATCAGCTATGTCTATCTATGCAATGTCTGTTTTCAAGTTGCCTCTATCCACCTGCAAAGCATTATCATCAGCAATGGCAAACTTCTGGTGGAACAATGTAGAACACAAAAGAAAGATCCATTGGGTTAGTTGTGATAAATGTTGTCTGCCTAAAGACATGGGAGGCTTAGGCTTCAGGGATATCAGATGCTTCAGTCAAGCCTTATTGGCAAAACAAGCCTGGAGACTCACCTCTAATCCAAATAGCCTAGTTGCAAGATTCCTCAAGAGCATATATTACAGGAAACACCATTTCTTACAAGCTAAAATGGGTTATAGTCCATCATTCATCTGGAGAAGCATGTGTTTTGGCAAGACTTTACTGAAAAGGGCCTACAAAAAGGAATAGGCAATGGAGAATCTATAATATCTGGACACACAAATGGATACCAAAAGAAGAAAATTACAGAGCCCCTCTCATCAAGCAGCCTATGATTAATCTGGATCAAAAAGTGTCATCTCTAATAGATCACAGTACAAGATATTGGGATATGCACAGGCTGCAACATCTTTTCTACCAACCGGATATCAATGACATCAAGAGCATCAAACCAGCAATTACAAGAGATGATTTTTGGACTTGGAGGTTCACAGTCTCTGGTGAATACTCTGTTAAATCAGGATACTGGTTATCAGCTTGTTCAAAGGATCTCAATCATATATCCTCAGCTGCAGCACTTCCCTCACTAAATGACATAAAAGCACAGGTATGGACAATATCTACTTCCTCAAAGATAAAACACTTCATCTGGAAAGTCCTCAACAAAGCAATTGCAATGGATGATACACTTGCAAGAAGAGGTATAAACACAGATGGGAGATGCCAATTGTGTGGTTCACATGGTGAATCTATCAATCATATGCTCTTCACTTGTCCATTTGAAAGGCAAATATGGGCAATCTCTGAATTTCCATCACCTGAAGGGGGCTTCGATCAAGCATTTTACTTTTCCAATATATTCCATCTTTTTGTGTCTTCAAAAAACATTATCTGCCCTCTTGGGACTAAAAGATGCTTCCCTTGGACACTATGGTATATATGGAAAAGTAAGAACAAATTTATCTATGAAAGTCTCCCTTTGAATCCTTCTATCATCTTTCAGAAAGCAAAAGAAGAGGCTGATTTATGGTTCACGGTCTCAGAAAAAAGCTCTTCTACTCAACAAACAGGACCTCGAACCCTCTTCCAACATCTCTGGCAAAGATCTCCCGAGGGATGGTTAAAATGCAATATAGGAACGGCTTATAACAAAGCAAAGAAGCTGGTTGGATCCTCCTGGATCCTTAGAGACAGCTATGCGAATGTCATTTATCACAGTAGACGTGCCTTTGCAAATGTTTCATCCAAACAACAATCGTACCAATGTAGTATGACATGGGCGATTGAAATTATGGCACACCACCACTGTCAAAATGTCCTTTTTGCATCAGACTCATCACAGAAAATTACTTCCATCAAGGATCCTGGGAAATGGCCTGTGCATAGAGCGTTTACTGATGAAACCAGACTGCTCCTGCAATCTTTCCAACATTGTGATTTTTCGTTTGAATCCTCAGCTACAAATGTAGGAGCTAACCTCATTGCAAAAAGTGTGATCAAGGATAATAGAATTCATTCTTATGTGGCAGCCTCTCACCCATCTTGGCTATCGGAAATTATATCTCGCGATAGAAGTTTGTCTTCTTAATTTTGGCTCTTTTGTTTCAGCTTATCCCCTGTTTTATTCTATCAGACTATGTTTCTGGTTACTATTATCATTTATAAATTATTGGAAAAAAAAAACTTTACAAATGAGCTTGGTAGATGACACCAATTACCTTATTAAAAGCTTTTACTATGAACCTTTTTCCGGGTTGGAACTAAAATATTAAAACCATTTGAAAGTATAGAGATAATACATTAATTGTTCTTGTCGCGCCAACTTGTCCGCTAAGTGATTAATTTTTCGTGAGATCTTTGCAAACTGACAACTTGAGCTAGGAGCAGCAAAACAGAGTATGTATGTTATGGTAGTAGACACTAAGAGATGACATTCGAACAAATATTAGGTCATTGAAAGTGTTGAACCAAAGTTTCAACTTAATAAACAAATTAATGAGATTGTTCTTCAGAATTGTCTTGTGAGTATTATTGAATCGAATACCCTAATCTGAATTATGGAATTTCCTATTTATATCAACATGATAGGGAATAAGGTTAAATCTAGGTTACATGATATTTTCTAAATATTGGAAAATATTTCCTAACAATATTTGGAATTATCCCATAAATAACATATTTCCTGATTTAGCTAAACCATCTTTCTGCCGAGGTGACCTCGTCTTCAATCGGTGACCTCGGTTTGGGCTTATCTAGGCCCAACTTCATTGACCTAGGTTAGGGGTTCACGACTTCATCGGTATATCCAGAGCAGGACAACCTCCGTATCAATAATATGTCCCCCATAGCGTAGCAAAGCTCATCTGCAGGAGTTCGGTACGCAACCTGAGCCATTGGATCTGAGATGGAAATTAGAATCGTCGTGACATCACTTTTCGGCGCTCGAGGCAATCTTCCAATATACAAAAAATTGCCTTTTTACGTGGACCCCACCATAGACACCCCTACGCTGTAGGTTTAATGATGGCGACCTTTGGGTTTTCGCTGTTTTTTCCTTTAAATATACCCCTATTCTTCTTAGGGATTCCACTTCTGTCTTTGGCAAAGGTAACCCCACAACTTTTTTCTTTAAATTTCTCCTTCTTTCTCAACCAAACCTCTGAGTTTTTTTTTTAATCTTCGATGGCATCAGACATTCCTACGACTCCAATCGTTGAAGGAACTGATTCTCAGGGTGTTTGACTCCTCTGGAAAATGAGGATAGATCCCTATCTTTGGCTGGGAGTTCTTCTCAAGCCAATATGTCGTCTACCTCCGGTCAAAGGGAAATTGATCCAATAATGGAAAACGATGATGAATTAACGGAAGTTAGACCGTCAAGATAAACCACTGAGGGCATCGCAACGCTTATTTCCCGAATGCGACTCCGCGGAATGGTCAATTTTAAGATCCCATCACCGACGGAGCACCATGGGAGGCGCTGCCTGGGTACTTCTTTGTTTTTGAGGAGTACTTCGCGCATGCGCGGTTGTGGTTTCCCTTGCCCAATATTTTGGCGGCCTACTGTGCACGGCGTAACATCACCGTCCTAAATGACACACGGCGGAGTTTGCACCATTGTTATTGCCCTCACGCAGGCTGCCGAGGTAGACCTGACTCTTGATATCGACATATTTGAAATAGTGACGACGTTCGATATTTTAAACAAGATCGTAGCAGGAGTTAGTATTCACACCGACTTCTACTACATTCATTTAGCTCCCAACTACAAGCTATTATCGAATCCCCCAAGTAAATTTAATAACTAGAAAAATCGGTACTTCTATGTGAAAGCCGACCTTCATTCCCTGCCTGAGCCAAGCTGGTATCCATCGTCATATTGGTCGTATAACATAGGTAGAACATGCTAGGGTAATCTCGTTTGGATTGATAATGTCGTGATTTTAACACGACTTTTTTGTTTGTAGACGCTGTCGTCCACATTGCTGATCCTTCTCAAGTTTGTCGAAGAGCCTACGTTGGTTTGAAGCGATCGAGGCGATTACTTGAAAAGATTTTACTCCCGAGAAGGTTCATAAGGTATAAACAAAGGTAGCAGCTGCCCCGTGGAACCTCGATCAATCTTGCGTAAATAGGGAAAGGCAGGAGACAATGCGACATGGCGCTATTCGTCCAAGGAGGAACGTGGACTGTACAGCCGAGCTCAAACGAGCTGTGCTGTCATCAGAGCAAACACCCCGGCGTACTGATCAATGGGAGTCAGCGGACACGAGTGTCATTTCATCATCATAGGTACTTGCTGCCAAAAGTGCAGGTAGTCGTCCTAAGCAACAGATATCAACAATCATAGCCGACATGAATTCCTCTCGAGCACCCTCGAGCAAAGTATTAGGCAGGGTGCCCCTCGGAGAACATCCCCTCTTCCTTCCACAACTCGTGCTCCTTCTGCGAAAGATAAAGGCAAATGGCACATGATATACGTTGCTAAGAAAAGGAAGGTGTCAGACTCTAGCCTCCTTTCGAGTAACCGCCCTCTCAAGATCGGCGAATCATCGGAGACACCCTCCACGGTTGAGGCTAAACTGTTTATTGACCTCACCGCGTGATATCTCTGTATTTTACATGTTTTTGGTATGCATTTATCACCATTTTTAGGTTTGTTATATTATCAATAGGTTGCATTGGTAGAGTTACTTAGCAATTTTGCATGTTTAGGATAATTTCGCATTAGCATTTCATACATATGCATTTTGGAGATATTTCAGGTGTTTAGGGAATTCTCGAAACCTGACGGGCATGTTGAAGAAGGAGAAGTAAAATCCTGAGCCCAACTCGGCCAAGCCAACTTGAGCACAAGTCGAGTCAGACGTCTTCAAGGCCGAGCCCAAATTCAAATCGACCAGCACAAGTCCTAGCTCGAGGCGGACTTTAACTCGACAACAGCTCAACCCGACTCGATCTCTGAACTCGACGTCAAGTCTTCGTCCAGCTTGATCACGCCAAGTCTCCAGCTTAAGCAACCTGGCTCAATCACGCCAAGTTGAGCCAGGTTGAGCAAACTTTAGGATCACGAATATCTGGTGCATGTTGATCTTTCATTTCACTTTCTGGTTTTGATCATTCTTTTCTGGGTTTTGTTCTTACAGTTTTCTGGGTTTTTTTTTCTTACAGTTTTTGATCATCATTTTTTTGATTCCTGATATTCCTATTCTTGCCGTTCTTAAGAATTTGACATTTGATCTTGATGATTCATTTAGTAGTTTCATTTTCTGGTTTTTATGATTTCATGATCATCATGAGTAGTGAGTAGTTTCCCAGGTTTCTGAGGATGGGGTAGATTAGTGTTGAATCCTTGCTTCTCCTAGATGTTTAAGCTGATTATCCATTTTCGCTTTTGTTTCATTGTTCTTAATGCCTATTTCTCTATAATCAATTGAAATATGATCTTAGACCTTTCCACACCCAAAAGGTGTCTGATGAAATGTCTGAACAAGGTGATTTTAGAGATTTACATACCTAACCCAAGAGATTGGTTTTTTAGGGTGTTTATTGACTTGAACATATTGTTTCTTCATGCTTGCTAGGTAGTGTTCTATTAACGAGAGTTAGATCTGAATATTTCTTAGTTTGAGATCATCTATCAAGAGATTGAATTTGATTGTTTTTGAATCTGTTGTCTTGAGATTAGCTATTGCTTGAGATTTGTTAAGCATCTAGGTAGATCAAGGAGGATCACTGATCAATTATCCCCGTCCTTAGGAACTGTTTTTATTTGATTGCATTTTATTACCATATTCTTTTCTTCTTTAAGTTACTTGTCGTTTACTCCTTAGCTTTCGTTTGATGCATGATAGTTCTTATCTTTTATGTTCTTACTTCCAGTTTGTTCTGTTTGTTTAGGACTGCTAGTTAAGCCCTTTTTATTTACTTGGCTTAAATTAGTAGCTATATTTCATCTAGAGTGGTTAATTACTTCACCTGGTTGAATTGACACCTATTACACTACAATGACATGATAGTATACTAGGAATTGAACTAAAGGTAAAAATCCTACTATCAATTTGGCGTCGTTGCCAGTTGGGTGTTTGTTTTGAGCCTCAAGCCTCAACAGAGGACCTTAAGAGTGGTGATCAAGTGTTTCTACTCAACCCAAGGCTCAAGCATTTTCCAAGAGATGTGAACCCAAAGTGCTCAAGGAACTTCATAATCAAGAAGGTTCTACCTGATGGAACAACCACAGTTGTTGTAGAGCCTGATAAGGAGTCGAAAGTGAACAACCAAGCCAACCCGAACAACGATGGTTGGATAAGTCCGAGAAGAAAGCCTAGTGAAGGAACCTCGGTTCTCCATGGGGAATCGTCTTGAGGTTACTAGATTTTAAACAGGAATTTAAGCTTGGAGACTATAAACAAGCTCACTTGGGAGGAAGTCTCATGTCTATCTCTGTACATAGAAAATTTTCAATTCGTATCTAGTTTTTCCCTTAATGCAAATAATTTTTTTTTTTTGGTTTTGGTGTTTTAGGTACCATTGATCATGTTGTGGACACATTGTATGGGAAATGAGGAAGGCATAATCAACTTGAGGAATTCACAAGCACGCCCAAACATTTTCACATCAAGTTCGATTCGACATGTTTTGATCGAATTCACATCCAATTCACATCGAGCCGAATAGAATTTCGACCAAGCCCGAGTAACAACTTTTGATCGAGCCCGATGATCCTTTACATCGAGCCCAAGGACATTTTTTTACTCGAGCTGAAATTCTCAAAGATTTGGCCGAAATTCCCTACACCATCTTGGTGAAACAATAGGTTGAAGATTGGATAGATGGAAAACAAAGGAAATGATGGACAAATGCAGAAACTGGCTCTCCTTGTGACAGAGTATGAACTTTCAAAGATGCTAAGCTAATTCAGCCACCTTCTTCAACTCAACCTGAAAGTGATACCACTCCAAACCCTTTTTGTTGTATATACCATAACATATTTTCTTTTTTTGTTGCGTTTTGGTTCTAATTTCTTATTCATATTTTTTTTATTACACAAGGGACTGTCTAATTTAAGTTTGGGAGAGAGTTTAGGAGGTATCTAACCATGTTTACTTTTTTTTCTTATTTCAATTTTGCATCTAAGGCATACAAAAAACCAAAAAAAATTGAAATTTTTTTGAAAATTGATTTAAAAACAAGATGTCATGTAGTTGCATTAGCTTGCTAGGATTATACTTAGGCTTGTTAGGTTGTCAGCATTTGCATAAGGGACTGGGATGATTATAGTCTTGTACGTGTGCTGCTTCATTAGATAGTGTCAGTACCCTGGTTATCAGTTGTCTAATGCATTTCGATTAAGTTTGAATTAAGACTGAACCATACTTGGAATATGAAATTGCATGGTTTTTTCTTTTCTGAAACATGTTGTGATATGAGATTTAACTCTACTTATTGGAACCTAAACTTGACATTTAATTATCATGTTTATGCATTGGATTTGAAATCATGGGTAGTATATACATATGTAGATTATCTTCTACCGTTTCACCACTCTTGTTAATCCAAATAGACTCTCCACCCTTGAACTTAGCCTTCTTTCAAGCCTTTTATCTATTACTGAGTGTTAGGTCTTTTATAGAATGAGCTTAGTAGAAAGTGTTAGGTTCGAACTTGCAGTAATAGAAAACATTTTTGGACTAGATAGGACTAGGTGGGATTTGACTCTTGGTATCGGGATTGAGTAGGAAAAAAAGAAGAAAACATTTTGGGAAATTGGTAAAAGAAAGGGGAATGGTTATGAATCTTACGAGAGGAAAGGAAAGGAAAAAAAAACAGAATAGCCTAGTAAAGGATTTGGGGGGAAATGATATGAAAAGTATGGTTTGTGCAAAAACATAAAAAGGAAATGATAAGGAAAAAGGCAAAGACCCAAGAACGTGGTGAAAAACAAAAAAGATTAGAAACCATAGGTGCTCAAATCAGGAAATCTCCAATTCCCTAGAAGTTGATAAAGAAAGAAACCTCTCCTAAGAATCTTTAAGCGAAAGATGAATAAGGGAAAAATGTGAACCATGAAGATCACTTTTAGCTTTAAAAGGGTAGAGTTAGGATCTCCTACTGGATTTAGAATTAAGAAAAATTTTAGCTTCAATGACTTTGGGTTGATGGGATTCTGTTCTTGTATGGATCTAAGTGTTCTTACCTTTAACATTCTGCTAAAGCTCATTTCCTTTATGAGAGATCCTAGTTCTGAAAATATTAACCAATGCATGAAGGGGCCATTTTTGTCACTTATCCAGTCCCTTAGCCAAATGAGTTCAATGAATGTGCATAACTTGATCCATGGTTTTTGTTTAATGAATTATAAAGAGATAAATGGATTTGAATGCATTGTGTAGGTTGGAACTAATCTGAATTGAACTTTGATGAGTATGGCTAAAGTTTTTAAGTAAAATGAGATTGTTTGCATTCTAGAATTAGTAACTTGGACATTGACATTCTCTATTTTATCAGCATATTTTGGTTCTGAATTCCCATTTCAAACTTCTCTTCCAGATGTAGGAATTACTTGCTTGAGGGAAAGCAAAGATTTTGTTTGGGGGAGTTGATATCTCTGTATTTTGCATATTTTGGTATGCGTTTATCATCATTTTTAGGTTTGTTATGTTATCAATAGGTTGCATTGGTAGAGTTACTTAGCAATTTTGCATGTTTAGGAAAATTTCGCATTAGCATTGCATACATGTGCATTTTGGAGATCTTTCAGGTGTTTAGAAAATTCTCGGAACATGACGGACAGGTTGAAAAAGGAGAAGTAAAAGCCCGAGCCCAACTCGGCCAAGCTAACTCGAGCATAAGTCGAGTCGAACGTCTTCAAGGACGAGACCAACTTCAACTCGACCAGCAAAAGTCCCAGCTCGAGGCGGACTTCAACTCGACCACAGCTCAACCCGAATCGATCTCCAAACTCGACGTCAAGTCTTTGTCCAACTCAAGCACAAGGCGGCTCGATCACGCAAAGTATCCAGCTCGAGCAACCTGGCTCGATCATGCCAAGTCTCCAACTCGAGCAACCTAGCTCGGTCACGCCAAGTATCTGGCTCGATCAAGGCAGCTCGATCACACGTACCCGCCAACTCTTCAACTCACCTCGATCAAGCTGGCTCGAACACGGCCACTTGGCTCGATCACACGGCCACCCGGACTCGATCACCCGAGAATCCAGAGTGGATCACACGGCCACCCGGACATGATCACCTGAGAATCCCGACTCGACCAGGACATGATGGACTCAACTTACCCAAAAATCCCGACTCGACCAGACAAACATAACTGACTTGACCACCCAGCTTTACCCGACTCGATCGTGAATCTGACCTTAGCTCGAGCCTGACCTTTTCTGCACTGATCAAGCAGAACCATGTGCAATTTTTATACATTTGTCTTTTAGTGGTTTAGGGTTTTCCTAAACCACTATATAAGCCCTAAATACGTCTCCAATTGAAGTTATGCCTTTTTAAGCTTTATTTTATGTTCTTCTTTTAGCTTTTTTCTCTATTTTTTTCTTTTGAATGTTCTTGTTGATCAAACCCATAACTTTCATTTAATCAAGTTTTTGTTTATGATTTCTTTTTATTTATGTTTGTTTTAGTTTTAGGGTCATGAATATTTGGTGCATATTAATCTTTCATTTCATTTTCTGGTTTTGATCATTGTTTTATGGGTTTTGTAAGAGTTTGACCTTTGATCATGATTATTCGTTTAGTAGTTTTGTTTTCTGGTTTTTCTTATTTCGTGATCATCATGAGTAGTGAGTAGTTTCTCAGGTTTCTGATGATAGGGTAAATTAGTGCTGAATCCTTGAATCTCCTAGATTTATAAGATTGATTGTCCATTTACGCTTCTGTTTCATTGTTCTTAATGCCTATTTCTCTATGATCAATTGAAATCTGATCTTAGCCATTTCCACACCCAAAATGTGTATGATGAAATGTCTGAAAAGGGTGATTTCAGAGATTTACATACCTAACCCTAGAGATTGGTTGTTTGAGTGTTTATTGACTTGAACATATTGTTTCTTCATGTCTGCTTGGTAGTTTTCTGTTAACGAGAGTTAGGTCTGGATATTTCTTAGTTTGAGATCAACTATCAAGAGATTAAATTTGATTGTTTATGAATCTGTTGTCTAGGGATTAGCTCTTACTTGAGGTTTGTTAAGAATCTAGGTAGATCGAGGAGGATCACTGATCAATTACCCCCATCCTTAGGAACCGTTTTTATTTTATTGCATTTTATTACCATCTTCTTTTCTGCTTTGAGTTACTTACCGTTTACTCTTTAGCTTTTGATTGATGCATGATAGTTCTTATGTTTTTTGTTTGTACTTCCAGTTTTTGTGTTTGTTTAGGACTGTTAGTTAACCCCTTTTTATTTACTTGGCTTGAAATAGTAGCTTTGATTGCATCTAGAGTGGTTAATAACTTTACATGATTGGAATGACACCTGTTACACTACAATGACATGATAGTGTGATAGAAATTGAACTAGTGGTAAAAATCATACTATCACCGCGGCGACCCTGGTGACTACGGACGCCATAGTCGTTTCTACCGAGATCCCTTGGCCTTCGGATCTCGGACCTTGAACTGGTCCTATACCTATGAAATTCTCTCATCCTGACGTTGATTCTTTCTTGAAGGATGCAGATGCCCGCGCAGAGTTCGTGGGTTAGCTTAAGGGTTCATCTTGTTCCTCTCTCCCCCCTGATGAAATGGATTTCGGCCATTTGCACAAAAAGATGTCTCAAGAGGTCGTCAAGGTTAGCCTTCATATTGGGGATATTTATTTATCTTTGTAATCACCCAAACGTCTTACATTATTTTGACTTTACAGTTCCCGTCGTCGTTCAACCGATTATCAAGCTTATATAGCCATCATTTCAATTCATATGAGATCCACACGCGATCTTTAAGAGAGTAGCTCGATAAACTGGTCGAGAGGTCGAAGAGGAAAGTTGGGATGACCAAAGGAAGATCAAGTCTCTGGAGTGGATGAAAAGGTTGAGAGATTAAGGAAGCGCAACGCATAACGTATCGAGGCTGCGAAGAACAAGTCTGACTCCCTGAAGGCCGACCTTTCAAGAATTCGAGAATCGAGAGCCAAGGCTGAGAAATTCTACAAGGAGCAAGCCGACAGGCACCAAGGTGAACGCGAAGCATTAACTAAGGCTAAGGGGAACCTGGTTGCAAAATTTGAAGCGATGCTGACAAAGATCCGGGCCCATGTATTCTCTCGAGAGGAAGTCAAATATAATGTTGTAATGTTTAATCAGATTCGGTCTTCGATCGGCCTTATAAATGTTGTTAGAGGGGTGATGACGAGGTTATAGATCACTTATTAGCGAAGTACCAGGCGGATGTGGTCACTTATGGCGCTTTGGTTCGTGATGAGAGGGTCGTCTTGTTAACCGACAAAGACCTCCAGCTCTCTCCTCCTTTAAAGGAGGTTGGGTCGAACATTGATGCGATGACCCCAGCAGCAGTGAGTAGCCTCAGGACATCGGTTATGGAGGTTGGCGCGGGATTCAGTGGTAATATCGCGGGTCCCAATGCAAGATATGGTGAAGAGTGAATGGGTGAGGATGGTACCGCACTCCTACCCGCTATATTGATAGGTGCAGCTGGCGCAAGGACGGGAGCTGATGAGAGTATGCAAATGGGTGGTGATGGTACTACTCCCCTCCCCCCCCCCCCNAGCTGGTGGAGGCGATGCCGCTACGTAAGAGGTGGTGGAGAGGACAACCATTGTAGACGAGTGAAGCCTTGTTCCTTCCTCTTTCTTTTTCATTTTCTTTTCCTTTGAACATGTGTCCCCTTTCGAGGGAAGAGGTCATTTTAAGGCCTTGTAAAAATTACTTTTTGAAGAAGACAATTAATGAATTCGAGTTCATAATTTCCATTGCATTTGTTATGTGTGTGTTTGTAAGTGCGCTGTTTGATAACGATGATGACATGTGGAACGCTGATCTCCTTGGCGAGTTCCTTCCATGATCTGAGTTATGCGCAGTAGATGTTAGTTGGGAGAGTGGCCGTGATGATGTCGTGTGTACTCAAATTTTCATCTGAAGAGTATGTGTATTCTTGAGCCGCTCTCCCATGTGTGAAGTTTCTTTGGTTTTGTTGTACTACGTAGCAAAACGCTAGGACTTAGGTTTGAACTGTTTTATGTATTCTTTTACATCACAACTAGCTTTGAGTCGGGTGTAAAGTTTCACTTCATTAGTGAGAGAACAAGTAAATTCTTACTTGGACAATATATCGCTTGGGGTAAACGCTTAAAGAATGATTTCTTTCTTTAGGTTTCAGGATATATGCGAGTCGAAGAACCGAGGTGACCCGCGATCCATGTCGCGGTGACGAATTTCAGAATTACGGTAAGAAATTGTTCATTCATTCGAGTAACCCCCCCCCCCCTTGGTGGGGGGGAAGCTGAACCATGTTAAGGCTGCCTACGTACCCACATGTCGAGATAAAGTCATTTGTAGTTCCCTAATTTTTTTTTTAGAAATGAAACTTCTTCAACTTTCTGGCGTTCCAAGAGTGAGGGGTTGGTTTTCCTGCCATTTTCATCAGTTTGTAGACTCCGTCTTTAACGACTCGGGATACTTGGTAGTGTTCTGGAAGGTTTCACGGAGGACAAGGTTGCCTTCTATGAACCGTTGAGTTTTATTGTTCTTGTTGTAATATCGGGCTACCGCGGACTGGTAATTTTGTATATGTAGTAGGGCCTTGTCCCGTTCTTCTTCGAGGTCATCGAGGTGATGATGCAAAAGCTCGTTATTGAGGTCGGTGTTGCTAGGCGTGATAGCTCTGCGGATAGTGCTAACGTTGACTTTGGTTGGAATGAGGGCCTCGATTCCATGTGATACAAAAATTGGGGTGCGGTTCATTGATTGTCGTGGTGTAGTTCGGTAGGACCAGAGGACACCATGGAGTTCATCGACCCAAAGTCCTTTCTTTCGCTCGAGGTGCTTTTTCATGCCGTCAACTATGGCTTTTTTTATAGCCTCGGCCTGCCCATTGCTTTGAGGATATCAGGATGTGGCTTGGTTCAGAGTTATCTTCTAGAGTGCACAAAAAACTGACGAACGATTTAGAGGAAAAATTCGTGTTGTTGTCCATGACGATCTCGTATGGCAACCCGTGCTGACAGATAATGTTTCTCAAGACAAATCTTCGCACCTCATCGGCGGGTATCTCATAATAGGCTTCTACTTCAACCCATTTGGTGAAGTAGTCAGTCATGACGAGTAGGTACCTCTTGTTCCTGGATTCGGGGAAAAGGCCGACGACGTCCATCCCCCAGCACATAAACGGGTACGGGGTGACCACCGATCGGAGCAGCTTTGTGGGTGCGTGGTTCAGTGGAGCATGTCGTTGGCATTGTTCGCAGCTTTGAGCCCATGACTTCGGATTCGTAATGCAAGAGATCATCCTCCTGAATGGTTTCCGCCGGTGCTGTCGTGAGCTTCATGCATAACCCTGATTGCTTCGTCTTTATTGATGCAGGTTAAGAGTATTTTGTGCACACTTTTTTGGTATAGGGCTTGGTTGACCGTAGTGTAGTTTGCGCTTCTGCCTTTGAGCCATAATACCTTCCATTTGTCTCTTGGGATAGCGCCCGTAAGTAGGTAATTGATGATCTTGGTTCGCCAATCGGCGGTGTCAGTGTCCATTGTATCCATAGGTTTGGTATGGGCATTAAATGCTACAACGACATCTGGATGTATGCTTGGTCATGCGATGACTTTGACGGGGATCTGCTTCCGCTCCTTTGGTCCTGAAGCTATCGCGGCTAATGCGTCAGCGGTTTGGTTATTTGCTCATGGGATTTTGGTGATCTGACAGATGTCGTATTGGGATGAGATCTGCTTGAGCACTGTGAGGTACTTATCCATTCGTTCGTTCTTTGCATCGTATTCTCTATTTAACTGACTCGTGACCAACTAGGAGTCGCAGAAGGCGTGAAGTAGCTTGGTGACGAGGCCTTTTGCGAGGCGTAGGCCGAAAATTATAGCTTTGTATTCTGCCTTGTTGTTGGATGCGGTGAAACTGAGCCAGAAGGTTTATTCGAGGACTTTGCCCGTTGGCGATTCGTGTTGGATGCCGATGCCAGCGCCTTGACGACAGGAGGATCCATCGACGTATAATTTCCAGGTTTCGAGTGTCTTTTGGTTATCTATTATTTCTTGTGGTATTTTGGTGATGAAGTTGGCTAGGACTTGACTCTTGTGTTGGGCTGTGCAAGATGGTGCGTATAGGATAGGTGGTCAGGATGATGATTGGATGAGACTGGAAGTATGGTCGTAGCTTACGCGCGGTTATGACGACTGTGAAAGCGAGCTTCCCCATGACTAGGTAGTTGAGTTTGGCTCCTGTTAGGGTTTTACTGATGTAAAAAATAGGGCGCTGCTCGATGTGATCTTCCTTGACGAGGACGCCGCTAACCGCGGTCGGGGACACCAAGATGTAAAGGAAAAGTGTCTCCCCTTTGTCTAGTTTGGCTATAATGGGTGGTTGCGAGAGGTAACACTTCAGTTTTTGGAATGCTTTCTCGAATTCGGTATCCCACTCAAAACGTTTGTTTCCTTTAAGTAGTTGATAGAAGGGTAAGCAACGATCCGTCGAGCGGGAGATGAATCGGTTAAGCGTGGCAATGCGGCCGGTGAGGTGTTGGACTTCCTTGGGAGTTTTTTGGGTAGGGTAGATCGATGAGAGCTGTTATCTGTTTAGGATTCGCTTTGATGCCATGTTTGGTGAGTACGTACCCGAGAAATTCGCCCGAGGTGAACCCGAACGTGCATTTGGATGGGTTGAGCTTCATGTTGTACCTGTTGAGTATACCAAATCAGTCTTCTAGGTGCTGGATATGGTCTTTGGCGAGCATAGAATTCACTAGCATATTGTCTATGTAGACTTCCATTGTCTGGCCGAGTTGTGTCGCGAACATGCGGTTTACTAGCCGATGATAGGTTGCTCCTGCGTTTTTGAGTCCAAACGGCATAACTTTGTAGCAGTATGTGCTGCAATCTATTATGAACGACATCTTCTCCCTATATTCACTATGCATTATTATCTGGTTGTATCCAGAGAAATCATCCATGAAAGAAAAGAGCTCATTTCCTGCAGTTGCTTCTACAAGACAGTCGATGTGTGGCAATGGGAAACAGTCTTTTGGATAGGCTTTGTTGAGGTTGGTGAAATTGATGCATACTCACCACTTGCAGTTTTTCTTCTTAACGACCATGGGGTTGGCTAACCATTCGGGATATTTGACCTTGGCGATTGAACCGACCTTCAGTAACCGATCTACCTCATCATTTACTGCCTGAGATCTCTCTGGGCCTAGCTTCCTTCATTTTTTTATGGGTTTAAATTTTGGATCTACGTTCAGCTCATGGCGGGTGATTGTGGGGTCTATTCCTTTCATGGCATCCATTGACCATGCGCACGTGGTGATGTTGCCTTTCAAGAAGACTATTAGTCATTAACGTAGATCAGGGTCGAGGTTTCTCCCGATTCCTATTGTCCGATCTGGTTGCTCCTCGTTGATACTGACATGTTTGATAGGCTCACATCTAGGGGGACATGTAGTGATGGCGTCAGATGTCGTAGGTTTGGTGCCCCCTAGGCACTGTAGTTTCTATAAGGTGATTTTAGCCCGCTGCGTATGCTCGGTGAGAGAGCAAGTTCCGGCGACCTTTTGGTTTCCTCAGATAACATGGATCCCCGTGGCAGTCGGGAATTTAACGCATTGATGGTATGTTGAGACGGCGGCCTTCATATCGTACAAACAAAGGGTTCCCATTATCACGTTGAAAGTTGGATGCTTGTCGATTACAATAAATTTGGTGAACCTTTTTTGGGAGCCCGCTTGAACTTGTATTCGAATTTTCCCGATTGTGTTGACCGTGTCTCCGCTAAAGCTACTGAGTGGGTGACTTGCAGTCTTGATGACGTCATCACTGATCTGTATTTTAGCTAGGGTATCCCTAAAGATGATATCCACCAAGCTCCCTGTGTCAATGAGGATCCTGGAGACCTTGGTATTTGCAATAACAACTTCAATGACTAGGAAATCATTATGCGGGGTTCTTAATCGGTCTATATCACTGTCGGTGAACCGCAAAGGTCTAGTTGAGTGTGTTTCGAAGGCTACCTGAGGCGTAAATTTTTCCGCTAGTGAGGCTCGGCGGCTTGATTCTTTGATCAATCTGATGGAATCCCTGCACTAGTCCTCCCATTATGACGTTTATTCTTCTCCTAGGGTTTGGTTGTCCTTCGTCATGGAAATCATCATCTTCATTATCGGACTTGTCCTGTTGGTTCTGTCCTAGTGGCGGGCCATGTCATTGGCTATGGGTTGCGCGTTAATGTTCTGTGTGTGGTTGACTTTATCTCGCCCTTTTCCTTGGCCTCGTTTTCGACCATCGACTACTTCGGTTGTGACCTCGCCGCTCCGGAATTTTCCTAAGAGAATGCTTTGGAGATGCCTTCATTCTTTCGTATTATGTCCTCTCCTTTCGTGGAATTCGCAGTAGCTCTCTTGGTTTCCCTTCTTTGGCATTGCTTTACCATTGGTTGCTGCAACTTTCGTGGTTGTCGTGTTAACTCCTTTTAGTTTGTCACGAAAATAATTCTGAGTGAAGTGCTGCTTTGATTCTGCGAGGTGGTATGTGCTTTGCTTAGAATGGGACGCCTTCGTCTTTTTTCAAAGATGCTTCTTAGCCCTGATGGCTCTTTCCTCCTTGACCTCAATAAAAAGGCTAGCGCGGTGGAGTGCATCTTCTAGGGTCCTGAGTTGATTTATAAACAGCTCGTCTTTGAAACGAAAATCCTACCAGAGAGATTTCCTCAGTGCTGCTATGGCCGATTCACTGTCGATATTTATCTAAGAAGCAATGTTCTTAAACTTGTCGAGGAAGGTCCGCAGTGATTCCTTGGGTTCTTGGGATAGACTCCAGAGGTTGGTCGTACTAGTCTTTTTGGTAATGAACATCTAGTAGTGTTTCAAGAAGGTTGCGGAGAGCTGCTGGAAACTCCCGATGGAGTTTGGCATGAGATTAGAAAACCACCCGAGCGTGGCTCCGTTGAGGTTTTCAACAAACAACTGACAGAGCCCAGCGTCTTTCTCTTCTTCTGCGAAGTTGGCTCTGTCGGTCGCTATGATGAATGCAGTTAAGTGCTTATGGGGGTCTTCTTTTCCATCGTAGGTGGGTACTTTAAATTTTTTGTTGTGCCTTATTACCGTGCTTCTTATCCTTCTGTTAAAGGGGGTTCTCTATGCTTCCTCCAGTACGCGGTCCAGCTTGGGAGCCGAGTTGATTGCACGGTGCATCTGGGAGTCAATTTCCCTAATCTGGGCGTAAATATGGTTTAGCTCGTCAGAAGCTTGTGGCAGCCGGATTCGTTGCTCGGGCATCCCGTTTCGGCGTGTCCAGATTGGAATCCCCTTACTAAGTTGTCATATGGCGGGATATCGTCAAACAGCTAGGGATTCACCCGAGGGCGATTCATAGGGGTTG
The DNA here is from genome assembly GCA_900406425.1 of Iberis pinnata. Classification (NCBI taxonomy): domain Eukaryota; kingdom Viridiplantae; phylum Streptophyta; class Magnoliopsida; order Brassicales; family Brassicaceae; genus Iberis; species Iberis pinnata. The sequence goes on from OVBE01000840.1 coordinate 28,148, forward strand.
CCTCGCGCTCTAGCATCCGCTACATCGCCGCGCACTTGAGTTTGAGCTCCGTGAACTCCTGCTGAAGCTGTAACATTTCCGCTCTTTGTTGTTCAACAGCCTGCATTAGGGTGGAGAGAGTTAACTCCTCGTCTTGGCCCTCATCGGTGTCTTTCTCGTTTTCTGGGGTCTTCTTTACCCGCTCTTCGTTGTGCTAGTATTTTTCACGGTTTTCGTCCGGGTTTCCTTGAATGCGTTTTCGATCTGGCATATTCTTTCCATTGTCTTGATTTCGATTGTCACTCATTGTTTGAATGTTTTTCCGTGTTTTGATAGTTTACGTAACTTTTGATCAGTGAAACAAGGTATCCCCACAGACGGCGCCAATTGTTGAACCAGAGTTTCAACGTAATAAACTGATAAATGAGATTTTTCTTTAGAATTGTCTCGTGAGTATTATTGAATCGAATACCATAATTTGAACCATGGAATTCTCTATTTATAGCTACATGATAGGGAATCAGGTTAAATGTAGGTTACATGATATTCTCCTAAATATTAGGAAATATTGTGGATGCTAGAATCCACAATGTAATTTTGTAAACTTAATCTCAATGAGTAGTTTGATTGTTCTTGTTTAATAAGGAAAAAGACACAACGAAAATTAATGTAGAAATAGATTTTATTGATTTAAATCAAACGAGTACACTTGCAACTTCGATTACAAATTCTCTCAAGTAAAAAGATGGTTCGAAAATTGTCCAAAAGATCCTGCTCATTCTTTTTCCCTTTGCTTTTATAATCCTCTCCGCCTAGGTCATGTTGTTCTTATCATCTCGGCTAGTTGCTCCTATGAAGAATCCCTACTAATTCGGAGCTGCCTTGAATCGGTCCTTACTTGCTTGGCCTACGCTTGTATTCTTCTCGATCCGTCTACACCCTGAGTGCTCGACCGCTTACGCCTACAAATAGGTGGCTATGTGTTCTTCGAGGCAGTTATAACTGCTTTTCCTCTCTCCTCGATTGTTTGGATCCATCTCCCCCACTCCGTTTTCAACTGCCAACTCTCCCTCTTTCCTTATGCATCAAAAGGTACAGTCTCTGTTCATTTTATCTCTCTTGATTTTGCTAGGGTTTGCAATTTTTTCCCCAAATTCTCATTTGTCTTCCTCAGATTTTGTTTTACCTCTACTTTTACTTCTTTAATTTCTCCTCCGCCTCGGCTCATCCGCTATGTCCAAACAACTCGCACTTTGTTCTCGGAGTAGGAGTTCTTTGTCATATCCTGCGACTAGTGTCTGCATCGGAACTCCCATGGCTTCCGGTACGAGGTCTAGGGAGACTGCGGCTCCACGGATCATGGATTTCCCCAACTCCTGATTAAGTGTTACGTCTGTGAAGACAATTTGAGAGCAGTTCGACTTCCCCTCTGATGTCAGATTCCTAATCCCTGAAACTGGTCAATTTCCTAATAATCCCCCAGTCAGATTCGGTACAGTTTATGGGATCTTCTTCAAGACCTGTGGGTTGCGCTTCCATGTTCCTGAACTACTGGTCCGGTATACACGTCGTCGAGGGATGGCGTTGAGCCAGCTGATGCCCAAAGGGGTTCGGCACGCGATCTTCTTGATGATCCAGTTCGAACTGGGCTATGCCATATTGGAAGTGGCTACAAACGTCAAAAGGGGACTAAAAGGCGGTCTCTGGTACCTCGAAAACAAGCCCAACCAGGGGCTTACAACTGAGCAAACCCCAAAAGATGAAACTGACTGGGACCGGTTCTACTTCTTTTCAGAAGTCAATCATCTTTCTTTGGGACTAAGGGTCCTAATGATCTGCAATCTTGGTGGACTCGGAAAACTGGTGTGGAGTACCTTTAAATTTTAGATTTATCTTCTGGGTTTCTTTTACTAAAATTCTTTTTGGTTAACATCGCCTCGTTTCTCTTGATTTTTTTTCTCTGTGGTTGTTGATTTTATGGCGTAATTGGTTGACTAACCTTCTCTTTTCTTTTTTGGTTTTTAGTGTCTTACTAGTTCCGCATTTGGTTCATGTCGAGAATCCTTCTCCTGAGTACCTGAGGAATTGGAATCTTCTTAGAAATAACTGACTGAACAATTGGAGCACATTTGATGGGGAAAGAGTCTCTCGCAATTGGCTTTCGCTAGAACCGCTTTCTAAATCGTCCTCAAGTAAGTATTCGAGCCCATATCCTCTTTTAGTTCGTCCTAGTTGTGTGATATTTGATACGTGGTTTCTTGTAGATACTTCATCTCCGTGTCCATCTGTCACAATGAAGAATCATGTTCCCTACCGTAAAGCTCACAAGTTGAAAAGTTCTCAGGGTGCTCTTAGTTTGGCAGACCCTAGTGCTACTCAGGGGGCCAAGGCATCTACAGACCAAGCCCCAATGGACGTGGATACCATTGAGGTCTTTGACTCGTCACATGGTGATGCTCGCAAGCAGAAGGTTGTAGGTTCCCATAGGTTCCCATAAGAAGGTGTCTCGTCCCCCCCCCAGTTCGATGTAGCTCTCGTCATCTTGAAGCTCTGTCAGAGAAAAGAGATTGCACGCAAGAAACATCTCCAGTTGGTGCCCATGACTATGGCGGGTTTTATTTCAGCTTCACTTGGCCGAAGCAATCTCTTATCATCGAGGATGATGATCTCTATGCTGAGCTGGTATCCAAGCTCCAGTTAGGCGGCCCTAAGGTATATGATCACATATCGCTCCCAGTATAGAGGGAGCATGCGGAGTGGGTTCGCTCTCATGCTGAGGTACAGACGCTTCTCATTATTTATTCCATGCTCTCGCTTAGCCTTTCGTTTTGACCAAATTATATGTCGCCTTTCTCAGACTGCGGCTCTAGCACACCAGCAGGTGGGTGTCTTGGATGACGAGCTGAGGAAAGAAAAAAGGAACTCTTGGGTTGAGCTAGTTGCGGATGCGATGACTAGGGATGACAAAGCTATTTCTGAGTTGAAGGCTACGGTGAGGGCTGAGGTCGCTGAGTTGGAGGACCTAAGGAAAAGAGACGCCGAGAGGCTGAACAAGGAGACGGTTCGTTATGAGAAAGCTAATAGAAAGTTAAAGGATGAGGTGGCTGGTATGGCGAAGGAGCTGGCAATTGTTTTTACGAAGATGGATGATCAACTAGCGCAGAAGGTTAAAGACAAGGAAGATGAGCTGAATGCGCGGTTTGCAAAGAGAATGAAGCGGGTTAAGGGGAAGGTTGCAAATGAAAGGGTGTACCTGGAGAAATTGATACAGGTGGAACAAATTGAGGGTAATCTCGAGCTAATCAAACTCTTGACCCATGGGGAAACCACATTGGAGGCGGAGCATAAAGACCTAGAGGGAGATCTGGTAAGGTTGAACGAGGAACTGGCTATGGTGGACTTCAAGGAATTGGACCTGGAGAAGGATTGGGTGGCGTTACCCACTGGGTCTGATCTAAGTGAATCATCTGAGTCCAATACGGTTGAAGGTATCAATCCTTACTGTACGAAGCTTCCGTCTCTTAACCCAGCTGAGGAAGCCGCTGTTGAAGTAAATAAGCATGAGATTCTAGCTGAGGGAGCAATTGGTGGGGGTAATGCTGAGAAGATCGATATCGACGTAGGTGGGGCACTCGATAAGGCAGTGGAGGTCACAGTTCGTATTGAGGAGGTTGCTGCTGTCGCGAGGAAGGGAACCCCCCGAAGGGAATGATGATGATGCGGCTGGACAGGACTCAAGCGCCTAGGGCGTCTTCTACTTCTTCCTTTTTAGTTTTCTTTAAACTTTATCCGAATCTAAACATGTTGCACGGGGGGGGGGGGGGTTTTTACCCAAAAGGTTAAATTTTTTTTTAACTTGGTTTCCTAGGGNAAACTTTAACTCGGCTTAACTTATGCAAATATTTGGGTTTGTGTTTTTGCTTGTTGCTTGCATCTGTTTACTTCGGGCTGAGCCCCCATCTGGGTGTTATCGTATTTACTTAGGTGGTATCATAGGTGCTTACTTAGCAAGGACCGACATCCATTTGTTATCAAGTATATTGTTCTACAGCGATATATCTATTCAAGGGATCGAATGTTTAAAGGTAATCGTTTCGATTGTTAAAATGTTTGTCATGTATTTCAATGCATTGTTGCGAGACTGGGCTCGACTTTAGCGCTTATACCGTGCTGAGGGTTGCTCAGGCTAATACCCACTGGGGGTGTGTGATGTATTACACGACTGGCCAGGTCGCACAATGTTGTACAAGTGGAAAATTGTTTGTCATTTTGAGTGTTGTGTTATAAGAGGTAGTGTTTTAGGGGTTTGGATAATATTACCTGAAAATAAAAATTGAAGGTTTAAGTGGCTTCCTGCGGGTACAATGTGGTGTTCTCCCCTCGATTTCGTCAGAGTATTGGTAAATAAGATCGGCGAAAACGATAAAACTATACGGGGTGAAGCTTACGGTGGTATCTCCAAGATTGGCATCTGGTTGTTTGTCGTTGTAGGAGCCCCATGTTGGGTTGGGTTTGTCGTGTAAAGGAAGAATACATCTCCCCCATTTTTTGAGAAAAATTTATAAAAGAAGGGTGGGCGGGTTGGGTCGGAGTGCGAAGGACAAATACATCTCCCCCATTTTTTGAGAAAAATTTATAAGAGAAGGGTGGGCGGGCTGGATCGTAGTGCGAAGGACGAATACATCTCCCCCATTTTTCGAGAACAATTTATGAGAAGGATGGGCGGGCTGGGTCGGAGTGCGAAGTACGAATACAACTCCTCCATTTTTCGAGAAAAATTTATAAGAGAAGGGTGGGCGGGCTGGGTTGGAGTGTGCAGGACGAATACATCTCTCCCATTTTTTGAGAAAAATTTATATGAGAATGATGGGCGGGCTAGGTCGGGATGCGAAGGACGAATACATCTCTCCCATTTTTAGAGAAAAATTTATATGAGAGGGATGGGTGGGCTGGGTCGGAGTGCAAAGGATGAATACATCTCCCCCATTTTTTCGAGCAAACTTTATAAGAGAAGGGAGGACGGGCTGGATAACGCACTATGGGCATATCGGACAGCCTTCAAGACACCAATCGGACGAACAACTTTTCAACTCCTCTACGGAAAAGCATGCCGTCTACCAGTTGAAGTTGAGTATAAAGCACTATGGGCGACTAAACTCATGAACTTCGATCTCAAGACAACTCAGGAAAAGAGGGAGATAAACTTGCATGAGCTCGAAGAGATCAGACTCGAAGCTTATAAGAGTTCCAAAATTTATAAAGAGAGAACCAAGGCTTTCCACGACAGGAAGATCTTGATTAAGGAATTTAAAGCTGATGATCAAGTGCTTCTCTTCAAAGTGGTCTGGTCCATTTTTGGTGAAAGAAATTTTACCATATTGAGCTTTCACCTTGATTGGAAACTCTGGTGATCCGTTTATAGTAGACGGGCAAAGAGTCAAACCTTACTTGGCAGATAGGGCAATTTCATAAGAGACCTCTGTTCTCCTTGGGGAACCATCTTAGGGTCAATAAAATTAAAACAGGAAATCAAGCTTAGTGACTTTAAACAAGCTCACTTGGAAGGAATTCCCATGTTTATCCTTGTACATATAAAATTTTCAATTTATATTTAGTTTTTCATTTGATGCATTTAAGCTTTTGTATGGTTTAACGTTTTAGGAACCATTGATCATTATTGCAGACATTTGGCATAAACAAAAGAGGAAGTTTTGGTCGAGCTGAAAATGTTTCGAGCGAATGAGATTCAATCAAGCCCGGGAATTAGTCTTAATCGAGTCAGATCAACAAAATGGTCGAGCCACGCATGAAAGTTTCGAGCCAAATCAAAACTTCTTGATCAAGCGAAATCAAAACTTCTTGATCGAGCCGTTCATGAGACTTAATCGAGCCATGGAAAAACAATGATCGAGCCACGGAAAAGTCATGATCGAGCCACACAACAATTTTTATCGAGCCGGGAAAGAACATTTGATCGAGCCACCGAGAACATTGATCGAAACCAAGCTTCAAATCTAGCCAAGTGATGTCCACATCAAGCCGCCGAGATGAATTTGATCGAGCTAACGGAAATGTCTTGATTCAGCCAACACATCACCTCATCCACTTTAAACCTCCTCCATAACACTTAACTCTACATCACCTCCACCATCCCTCTTGTCTCTCCGCTATCCCACTACTTCTCTTACACCTCCACTACCCACACCAAGCCAAGGAAGTGTCTCTTCCATGCTTTACAAGATTCCCTATCAATCTCATCACCTTCACATACATCACCTTTAAACTTCCACCACATACATCACCTTTCAACTTCCACCACATATCCTTAAAATTATTCCTCCTCCACAAGATTTTTCAAAATTTGAATCATTGCTCCAAGGACAACATTGCCACCACATGTTCTCTCATTCAAACTCCCACCACATGAAATTTTCGGCCAACACTCTATATAATGGAGTTTCCTCACTTCTCTTCTACTCTCATACTTCCATCACTCACATATTTGCAAGAAATTCTCATACAACCATTACTCTTTCACAATCAACTTCTTTGTTGTTCCACGCGATTTACCTACGGTTTTAAGATTCAAAGGATTTGCACCAAGATTTTAAGAGTCATCCAACTTGGTTTTCAACTCTTAAACTCATGAAAACTCGATTTGAAATTTTTGAAACTTGGTTTTGGTTCTGTTCTTGAAAAGAAAAATTGGCACTGTCTCTGGCAGTTTTTGGTTCCTCAACTTTTAAAGTGTGTTCTAAACATCGATTTTGACTCTCTGAATTCTCTGAAAACCGGTTCTACTTTGATCACCACATATGGGACTATACATGATTTTAGGTTTTAATTTTGATAGAGTCCTTCAATTTCGTTTTCACGTAGCATATCTTAACGGCTCTAATTTTTCTTACAGAAATCATCATGTCGAACGAAGCTTCAGTTGCAAGCATATACAGAAGGTTGAGTAATCTCGACTTCACTGGGTCAGTATTCCCAGACATAGAAACATTGCGAACCCTAGGCATCCTTGAACAGGTTATAGACATATTGAAGTATATGGGATATCAAGCATGCTTACAATAGAGTTCGAAGCTCATCAGAAACCAACATGCATGCTCATGGCCTCCTTGGAAGTGTTCTATACTGAGGGAAGGGAAGGTAACGAGAATTGGGAGGTTTTATAACCTTCCAGGATTTCAATGGTAGAACTCACAGGTTCACTTTCGATCAATTGGGGGCTATTTATGGCTTCTAGTGCAAGAGGTTCTAACCGGATGGTTTCGAAAGTGTTCCAGACAAGATCAGGATCATTTGGGATGTGATAGGGTCCACCAAATTCAGGGTAGGGCGAACCAAGATTTCATGCATCCGCCACCCAGCAGTTAGATATGTACAACAAATCATCGCCAATTCGTTCTTCTCTAGGCACGATACCAGCACTGTCTTAGCAGAACATATGGACTTCCTGCGTCTGGGCGTCAAGTGACATGTCTGCAACACGCCTACCATAATGTTCTGATAACCATCCAAGGTCCATCTCCAACCAACCAATGTATCATCCACTGCATTTCATATTGTCTTTACTTCATGTTTTTATGTGTTTATGCTTTCATTTCATGTCTCACCCCTAAGTTCTCTTGAAAACTTGGATTACACAATAGACTGTGTAATTTAAGTTTGGGGGAAGATTTAGGGGCTTTTTATCTCATGAAGTTTTTGTTTTTTTTCTTAAACTCCAATCATGCATTACATCTAAGGCATAGAAAAATCATAAAATTTTGAAAATTTTTCAAAAATTATTTTCTAAAAAATAGAGTGTTCATTTAGTTGCATATAGGTTGTTAGGATTGTATTTAAGTTTTTCATCTGCATTTGCATAGGGAACTAGGATGATAGCAACCTTGTAAGTATGTTGTTTCCTTAGATAGTGTTAATGCCCCGGTTATTAGTTGTGTAATTCATCCTGATTAAATCTGAAGTAAGACTACACCATATTTGGCATGTGAAATTGCATGATCCTTTCTTTTCTGAAGCATGTTGTGATATGAAGTTTGTCTCTGTTTATTAGAGCCTAAAATTGACATATAAAATTCATGCTTATGTGCTGGATTTGAAATCATGGGTAGAATATACATATTTAGATTATCTTCTATCGTTTCACCACTCTTGTTAATCCAAATAAACTCCCCACCCTTGAACATTTCCTTCTTTCAAGCCACTTATCAATTACTGAGTGATAGTACTTTTCATGGAATGAGCTTGGTAGAAAGTGTTAGGTTCGAACTGACAGGAATGAAATCTCATGTAGTTCTAGTTCACACTTTTTGGACTAGATAGGACTAGGTGGGGTTTGATTCTGGGTATTGGGGTTGGTTAGGAAAAAAAGGAAAACATGTTGGGAATCTGGTAAAAGAAAGGGGAATGGTTATAAATCTTAGGGGGGGGGATGAATGAAAAGGAGGAGAAAACAAAATAGTCTAGTAAAGGATTTTGGAAAATGAAATAAGAATTATGGTTGATGCAAAAACAGAAAAATTAAAAAAAAATTACAAGAAAAAGGGTAAAACCCCCAAGAAGTTAGTGAAAAATGAAAAATAAATTCATGAACCATAGGTGCTAAAATCAGGAAGTCCCCAAATCCGCTAGAAGTTGATAAGAAAGAATCATCTCCTAAGAATTGTTAAGGGAAAATGGAAAAGGAAAAATGTGAACGACTAAGTTCACTTCGAACTTTAAAGGGTAGAATTAGGGTCTCCTAGTGGGTTTAGAATTAGGAAAATTTTAATGACTATGTGTAGATGGGATTATGTTCTTGTATCTATCTAAGTGTTCTTACCTTTACCATTCTGCTAAAGTTCATTCCCTTTTTGAGAAAGCCATGTTCTGAATTACTAATCGATGCATGAAAGGGGCCATTTTTTTCCCTTAACTAGTCACTTAGCCAAATGAGTTCAATGAATGTGCATAGCTTGATCTACAGTTTTTTTAATGAATGTTAAAGAGATAGATGAATTTGATTGCATTGTGTAGGTTGGAACTGATCTGAATTGAACTTTGATGAGTATGGCTAAAGCTTTTAAGTAGGATGAGACAGGATTGCATTCTAGAATTAGTAACCTGGACATTAATATTCCCTATTTTATTAGCATATTTGGTCCTAGGTTCTCATTTTAAAACTTCTGTTCCAGGCTTCTGAATTACTTTCTTGAGGGAAAGAAAAGATTTAGTTTGGGGGAGTTAAAGTCTCTATATTTTACATGTTTTACAAGGTCATTTACCATCATTTTATGGACATTTAGATGTCAACTTGTTGCATTCATAGGACTTTCTTAGTAAATTTGCATTTTTAGAAAGTTTCGCATTAGCATTCGCATACATGAGCATTTTTTGGAGATATTTCAGGACTTTAGGGAGCTTTCGGAACATCATTGCAATTTTGGAGAAGGAAAAGGAAAGGCCAACTCAACGTTAGCTCGAATCGGATTCGATCAACTGGGCCAAGTTAGCTCGATCACAAACCGCCTCGGCTCAATCACGAATTGCCTCGACCACGTTTACTTATCACCTCGATCAACCGGGCCAGCTACACCTTGAGCAAGAGCTAAGCCGTGATCAAGCCAAGTCAACCGGGCTAGCTTCTACTCGATAATCCAACTCGATCACTTAGGAATTCCGGCTCGATCACTCGGGCATTCCAGCTTGGTCACCGCATCGAGCCCAACCCGGTCACCACATCGAGCCCAATCCTGTCACCAAATCGAGCCTAGCTCGATCACCACATCGATCCCAACCCGGCTCGATCATGCGGCTCGACAAATACATCGAGCCATCTTCATTTCGGCTCGACGAACACGGCCAAGTGGGCTCGAACACTTCTGCATGACATCATCGAGCCCAAACATCCCGACTCGATGACCCAACTAGATGACCCAAGCTAAGACAACCCAATTTGGGGGCTAAGATCAATCATTACATTTTTTAAAATCATTTGTCTTTTAGTGGTTTTACGGCTTTCCTAAACCACTATATAAACTCTAATTCGCCTCCTTTTGAACCTAATATTTATTTTGTATCTTTCTTTTAGGTTTTCTATCTTTTTCCCCTTTGAATGTTCATTGTTAATCAAACTCATATTTCTTATTAAGTTTATGCTTTGCTTATGATGTCTTCATTTCATGCTTAGCTTAGGGTTTAAAACTATTTGGTGCATGTTGATCTTCTATTTTGTACCCTTAATCTATTTTTATGAGTTGATCATCATTTATGGGTTTTGTTCTTATTCTCTTGATCACCATTTTCTTATTTAGGTTCATTATGTTTATGATCACCATGGTTTTTTTGAGTTTATGTTCTTACTGTTCTTGATCATCATCTCCTGATTTCTGATTTTCCAGCTTTTGATCATCATCTTCTGATTTTTTTGTTTTTTTGTTCTTGCTTTTTTTAAGAGTTGATTTTGATCATAATGTTTTGCTTAGTAGTTATGTTTTCTGTTTTCCCTGATTTCATAGTTGCTGTGAGTAGTGAGTAGTGAACCTGGTTTATGAGGAAGGGGTAGACTAGTGTTGAACCCTTGGTTCTTCTAGATGCTTAAGTTTGATTGTGCATAGATCCCTTCTGTTTCACTACTCTTTAAGCTTATTTCTCTCTGATCAATTGAAATATGATATTAGACATTTCCACACCCGAAAGGTGTCTGATGAAATGTCTGAACAAAGTGATTTCAGAGATTTACAAACCTAGCCCAAGGGATTGGATGTTTAGGGTGTTTTAGCATATTGTTTCTTCATGCCTACTAGGTAGTGTTCCGTTAACGGGAGTTACGTCTGGATATTGCTTAGTTTTAGACTATTTGTCAAAGGATTGAACTTGGTTGTTTATGAATCTGCTGTCTACGGATTAGCTCATTGTTTTAGGTATGTTAGGCGTCTCGGTAGTTCAAGGGGATCACCAGTCAACTACCCCCATCCTTAGGAATTGTTTTCCCTTGATTTCTTTTTACCCCCATTTTCTAAACTGCTTTTACTTCACTTGCTGTTTACCCTTAGATTTATATTGATGCATGCTAGTACTTATTTTCTCTTTTACTTCTAGTTTATTTTATTCGTTTAATAATTTTTAGTAAAACCCCTTTTTGTTACTTGCCTTGAATCAATAGTTCTGATTGCATCTAGAGTGGTTAATGATTACACCCATTTGGATTGATAACCTATTTACTAAAATGACTATGATAATATATAGGGATTGACACGTAAAAATCTTACTATCACTCAACTCCTCAAACACAAATATTTTTGCCATACTCATCTGCTATCCGCCACACTGCCCACTATTTCCAGCTATGCCTGGAAGCACATTTTTACTAGTTTACATCAGATGAAACCTGGCTTTCAATTTATGCTTGGTAATGGAAAAACCATTCGTGCTTTCTACAACCCATGGTTACCATTTGACAACTCCATTTCACAACTACAGCCTCGCCTTTTAGTGCAACATTCCCTTCCTCAAACAACGCCAGCCAGTTTCTTCTTATCCCCAAACACTCGGACTTGGGACATGGCTAAATTACAAGCTTTCATTCACCCTGCCGATCACTCACGAATTTTATCTCTACGACCCTCTCTTACAAATGCCCCAGATACCGTAAACTGGCCTTTCACCAAATCCGGTGCATACTCCGTCCGTTCTGGATATCATTTCCCCCGCTCAATTACGATGCACAAGCCACTACCATTTCCCTTCAGGTCCTTATGGTCTTGGCCAATCCCGCTGAAACTCAAACATTTTTGGTGGCGTGCACTTAATAACGGCCTACCTACATTACAGAACCTCACAACACGGGGTATCCGACTCACACCTACATGTTTAATGTGTGGTGACCATAATGAAAATATATACCACCTACTCTTTGCTTATAAATTGAGTAGAGAAATTTGGGAACTCTCTCCCTTAACAATTGAAATTAGTTCCCAGCAGAATGCAACGATTGCGCAGACCTTAACACACATCCTCTCTATTAATTATTTGGACATCCCTCTAAGCGCTATAGAAGCGCAAAATGATCTATGTTTCCATAACCATCGCTGGCTAATTCCACTTACCCTCACTAAGGCCATGCAAGACGTTGCCGAATAGTCAACTACTCGTACGCAACCTACCAATCACCATCTCACATCCCATCACCAAAATAGCTTACCTTCAGAGTCATCACCTATTGCTATCCAACCCCCCCCCCCCTTAGTACAATGTGTCCTCGCACCCAATCACATATCCCAACTAATACTTTCCCATTCTACTGCCTTGTTGATGGATACTGGCTAAATCAAAATACACCTTGTGGTATCGCATGGACTCTTCATAGACAGGACTCCCATTCGGTCATCTGCCTTGGCTACAAAACCCTCCCACCTCGTAACTCTCCAGAAGCGGTTGAAGTAGAGGCCCTTTTATATGTTTTGGGATGCCTACGATCTCTAAAATACATAAATGTAGCATACGACACAGGCAGTAAGGTCCTTATTCAGGCCCTCACATCTACCAATGAGTCCATTAGATCATGTTCCTTGCCTTCTTCGCCTCTTGCCCCCTACTGTTACGATATCCTTCCTCATCTTCGTCTATCCTCTCTGTTTAATATTAGTCGTCCATTTAATGTACTTGCTAATTATTATTCAAAATGTTCTCGGCACTCCTATGTCTCTCCAATAATAAGTTGGCCTGTACATTAACTTTTTAATGAATCTTACTGTTGACAAAAAAATAACTAAACAAAAATGAATACTATGAATATTCCACATTGATCTCTCCAGAATCCTTTTAAAATGTCTTCCCTACTAATTTAATATATGAACCCTCATTTGAATTCATGTTTTTCTTTCCTCTTATTTTGGCAGGTTGGTCATGTCATTTGCGACACGTTCTCGATAGTTGCTTAATCTCCCTTAATTTTCACCATTTTCTTTCTCTAAGTAAAATGAAGTGCTGAGCTCAGCTCAGCTCGTCCTCAACATATAGGTGGACTAAAGGAACTGACTGCATGCAACTGCTATTAGATTAGATGGCACTTTACTCGAACTGTTGCTCTCCATCTCACCTCGTTAGTCTCCTAATCGGCTGGTCATTATTCTGGTTTACCTTGTTGGACTTATTATGAAGTAACACTTAAATCAACTCATCACTCTCTTATTCATCTTGTCACTGTCCTGGTTCACTCTCTTTGTGGATTCATTGTTAGTAATATTCCATCTATTTTTTTGTTAAAATGGAGTAGGCTTCTTTCTTCGGTGGTCTCAATTTAGAACAAACTGAAACACCAATTTGAGAGAAATAGACCTATTGAGTGGTTTTTCCACAAATGGACTTTGTATGACCAAAGGTAATTTAGTTTACATATTTTAGTGGGCCGAAATTGTTAGGATAAAAATCAAAACCAATAGAGGCTTTTTTCACTAGTGATTTATTGATAATAGAAGAAACAATTACAAAAATGAACGATACTAAGATAATAAACCAAGCCGAATGGAAAGTAATAGGGATACAATATCCCATATTGGAAACTCAAAGGGACGTAAAATATTATATAATGGATATAAGACAATCTATTCATTGTCAATTGGTTTTGAGTTGGAAACCCATAATCCTAACATGGTTTTAGAGCCCGATCCATTCCACGACCAGACCCAAAAATTGGTCGTGCCACTCTTGCCCAAAGCACCCGAGATTAATGGTTAACGAGAGCCATTATCTCAAGGGGGCGTAATGGGGATACAATATCCCACATTGGAAACTCAAAGGGACATAAACCAATATATACGGGATATGGGCCAATCCACTCATTGCTAATTGGTTTTGAGTTGGAAGCTCATAATCCTTACATAAACAATCATCTGAAGCCAAAAGCCGATGGATAAACGGTCTGCCCGGAGCCAATATGAAGTACACATTAACTAAACAACCAGAGAAAAATATTAAAACCAACTCATGCATCCAAACCTTAGTACTAAAACTACGAACTAACAGAAAAATCACGAGGAGTCCAAGAGCACCAAAGAAGAGCTACGAACATAGCGCTAAGACCCAAACCAAAAGTCACCATGCCAAAGAGGCTAAACCAGTGGAAAAATAAACGCTAGCAGCTATTTCAACATATGACTCAAACGTGAGATGACCAGAAGCACAAAGCAAAGAACCATATTGTAGCATATCTCAGCGCCGCTTCAAAGAGAGCGAGGGGAAGCATGGACCAAGGCCAAAACTTGAAGTTTAAGAAAAAAGAGCCCAAAATGATATATGGTCCTTGCACGCGAATATTCGCAAGCAAAAGCCAAGTATACTACCGACTCAGAGAAGCCACCTTTGGGGCTGAGAAGAATCAGAAACCACGGTTGGTCTTAAATTCCAATATAAAACTAAGCAGACTCCAGAAAAAAACTGTAGATTCCTAAGAAACGATAAGCCATCCAAAAGGCAAACCCCAAAGAACCACCAAGAATTAATCAAGCCTCAAAAACTGAGTTGAGCCGCAATAGAGGGGAAAGACTCGGAGTAAGAAGAAAGTCTGAAACTTCAACAATGGTAGACAAAAAAAAAACCACGAGATCTACACACAAAATTCTAGGGGCAGAAACCAAATCCAGTAGACCAAAACATAGCCACATCTAACCAAGCTTGCTTGAAGACAAAAAAAACCTGGAAAGGCGAGTGATGAAACCGTCGGAGAGAGGAAAGGCGAGCAACACCGCTACCACCAAAGTCGAATCAAATACAGAGGTGCACCCACCCGGCAGAGAAGCATTTGTGGAGAGGAACCGCCTGTTGACCAGATCGGCCCGGTGCTTCAAGGACCGGTGGTAGCACCACGCGTGATGTAGGGTAGAATATCTTATTGTTTAGATTTTCTTGTATTTACTTTTTATTTTAGTTTTATCTTTTACGTGAACTAGACATTAATGCATGAATTTTATATTCCTCATAGGTATAGGTCTTATGAACATATATATATATATATATATATATATATATATATATATATATATATTTTTTTTT